>JANFOE010002394.1:2500-244796 GCA_025667525.1 Glebionis coronaria
TTGTTAAAGGACATGTATTTTTTTAAAGCAAATACAGGTTTGTTTTTTTCATTAAGGACATGTATGTTTGATCTCATTAAGGACATGTATGTTTTTTGTTAAAGTATATACAGGTTTGTATTTTTGTTTTTATTTAATGTACATGGTAATCTTACAATTGAACATGTATGTTTGTTGAACGTACATGTATCTTTTTTAAAATAAAAATGTTAGGAATATATGTTTGTTAAAAATTCATTTGTTATTTTATAAAAAGGTTTTGTTTCGTTTTTTGTAGATGATATTGATGTCGATATATATGATATCGATCCTGAGATGGTTCCAACACCAGGAGGAAGCAAGTATTGGGTTCCTAATGTTCCACTTGCTGATAAACCTGATATAACGGATATATATGATTCTTTTGATGTGGGGTATAAAAAGTACACAGATTATGCAGCTAAAGCTAGATTTGGTGTTCGTAAGTCCGGTGTTAAACATTACAAAGGTGAAATAACTCACAAATATCTCTTGTGTAATAAAGCTAGCAAATCAAAGGCGAAGGTAGAAATTAATACACTTATTCAAAATGATAATGAAGGTAATACCGAAGGTGGTAAAAGGAAAAGAAAACGCAAGTCTTCATTTTCGCTCTGATTGCCAAGCGAGGCTTGTGTTGAAACCTATAAGAGGGTTGCAAAAACATAAGGTATACAAGTTCATTGAGAATCATAATCATCCATTAATAAACAAATCAAACAAGGACCTTTCCCGGGCGCGACGACAGTTGGAGTTTGGGGATTATATGTTTATACTTCATGCTTCTTTGACTAATATTGGTCCACAAAAAGCACACCGGCTTAAAGTAACTCTATTAGGGGGGGGGGGGATTGATAAGGTCCGTGGAATGCCTGTTGATTGGAACAATTTCAAACATAAAATGAATGTTTTTACCGGAGACAGGGATGCACAAATGTTGGTAGGGTAAAATGGTAAAAGGATGGAGCATGTTCCTGCATTTTCGTTTGTCCATCACACGATAGAGAAAGTTCTATGCCGTATGTTCTGGGCTGATGAAACTATGAAGTGCAACTATGTTGCGTTTGGGGGACATTGTATCGTTTGATGCCACTTTTGAAACGAATAAGTATGTTTTATATTTTTTATATTTCAATTTCTTTAAGTACCATTTATTTTTATCGTAATATAATGATTAAAACATTTGTGTTTGCAGGTACGACATGATTTTTGTTCCTTTTACTAGGATTGATCACCATAAAAAATGTGTGACGTTTGGTGCAACCTTGTTGTCTGATGAAAAAAAAGGAATCTTATAAGTGGATGTTAGAATCTTTTTTAAAAGTTCATGGGAAGCAACCAATTCTAGAAGTTACCGATCAAGATGGTGCGCTAAGAAACGCCATTGTCGAAGTTTTCACAGAGTCTCATCATAGGTTGTGTATGTGGCACATTACACAGAAATTACCTCAAAGGTAATAATAATAAAACACATATCTTTGGGGAAGAAAATGTTAAAATTTATATATTGGTACTTACTGTATATTAAGATTGTGTAAATATTATTGCAGGTATAAAGTGATGTGGAATAAGATTCAGATTTTAGAAAGGATTTTCATAAACTTGTATGGAACGTTTACATTTCTCTTGAAATGTTTGAGGAATGATGGAATGTGATGATTCTTGAGTATCAGCTGTCAGAAAACAAGTGGTTGAATGACATGTATGCAATTAGAGAAAGATGGGTGCTGGGGGTACTTTAGTCATGTGCCTTTTTGTGGGTTGATGAAGACAACTTTAAGGTCCGAAAGCTCGAATGCGTTCTTCCAGGTTTAATCTAGTCATGGTAACTCTTCAGTACATTTTATGTTGTGTTTTGAATCAGCCATGGAGAAACAAAGGTACACACAACGTGTACTAGATAATACAACTGCTGAAAAGAAACCCGTAATGGTTACCGACTTGCCAATTTAGAAACATGCATGTTCGGTCTACGCGAAATCTATTTTCAGGGATGTTCATGATGAAATATACAAGTGATTATATGCATGTTCACAGAGGAATATAAGAATTGAGGATAATGTTGAGTATTGTGAAATTCAAAAGAAGGACAAGCAAAAGAATACTGTTGTAGACGTAACGGTAAGTTAATTTTTATATGTGAACATGTATGTATTTTAATTTATTCTTAATTTTAGAAGCTATATGTAATATATATGTAGCTCATAAAAATTTATGTTTGGAACAGATCACGGTGAATAAGTTGGAATCAACAATTATCTGCTCATGTGGACATTTTAATAGGCATGGTTTCTTGTGCAGACATGTTTTCTAAGTGTTTAATATACGTGGAATAGACACCATTCCGTTTAACTATGTTTGTCGGCGATGGCGTAAGAATCCTTTACCTGCTCATTTGAATGACTAACGTTATAGGTACGGTCCATGTATTGAAGAATCAGAAGTGTTATCGTCAGAAGTTTATTCTATAATAGAAGGTTGCATAAATCTTATAAGGATTGAACCGGATAAAATGACTGCATTTATTGGGAAGCTTAAAGACATAAAGACTGTTGGAAATACGTTTTTCGTATAAAGAAAGTCTCGGTCACTCCAACAATATAGTTATAGGCTCGTAGTATTGTTTAAGTAATATTTATGTTTAGCCCGACCCATGAGCATGTTCATGGGCCGGAGGACCAAGTCCACTTAAGGACTTGGGTATATAAACCCCTTTCCATCATGGAAAGGGGTGTTGGTTGTTTCATTTTCATAAGTAATAAACATAGTTTTTCTTTCACTTCTCTCTCTACTTTTTCTCACTAGAAAACAACAACCCTCATGAAATATCAAGATTATCATACTTCTACAATTGGTATCAAGAGCTATGGGATGAAATAAAGGTTGGTTTTGTGTTGTTCATACTTACTTTTGTGTGTTCATGTGTTTTTTATTGATCTTTACCCAAGTGTCAAAATTTTTTCGTGTTTTTATCATTCCAAGTGATCCATATATCTTCTAAATACTTTTTGTAGTATTTTGGGTGCGTTGGGTTGGTTCAAATCTCGGATTTCTTGTCGAAAATTTCACTTTTTTACCTCAAAATCTCGAAACAGTACCATTATTCCAATAGGTGTCATCGGAAAAGGATTTAAGGATTCAGATAGTTATTCCGACAAGTTGCATCGGAAAAGGGTTTAAGGATTCCGACCGTTTTTCCGACATCATTCCGACAGGGCTGAAATTATTCTGACTGGTTTGATCTTTGGTATTCCGACAGTGGTTTCCGATCTCATTCCGATAGAGTTTTCTGACATCATTCCGACAGGACTGTTCCGATCACATTCTGACTGTTTATATTCCGACAGGTTTGAATCTTTGGTATTCCAACGGATTAACTTTAAGACTTAAGACGATTTTGATATTTCACATTGAGATTGAAGTAATTTGGGTATTGAGATAGTATTTGCAAAACTTAGAGGATTTTTCAATCTTGTAATCTTCACAAAACCACACAACATAAAGATCACAACATCTTTGTTTCAACAACATTAAAACACATAACCTTATTTCATTGCTCAATCATTTTGATAATGTTTATTCAAGGGATCATGAAATGAACTCAAATTCATATATGCCAACAATGACATCGCTTACCGATATCTCAATCATATTAGGTACCGATACCCGCCCACCGTTGCTCATCAAAGACTTATTCGAAGCATGGCAAGGTCGCATGAGAACTTACATTATGGGTAAACCCCATGGGAGACTTATGGTTCAATCCATTGAGAAAGGTCCACTAGATTGGGGAGAATTTACCGTCGACAATGTGACGCGACCAAGATGGTATCATGAGTTAACGGATGCTAACAAACTCATTGCTGATGCAAATGAAAGAGCTGTTCAGACCATACTTCAAGCTCTTCCACCCGATATCTATCGAATGGTAAGTGAACACACAGTGGCAAAGGATCTTTGGGATCGCTTATCTGTTTTGTTATAAGGGACTTCTCTAACTAAGCAAGAACGAGAGTGTCAATTGTATAATTTGTTTGATAGGTTTACATACATTCCAGGGGAAACTCTTCACGATTACTACTGGCGTTTCACTACTTTGATGAATGATATGAACGTGTACAATCTAAGGATTGCTCAGTTTCAACTAAACACCAAGTTCTTGAATGTGTTACCCCCAGAATAGAGCCAATATGTCACCGATGTTAAAATGATTCGAGATTTGCACAAGACAAATTTAGATCAACTCTATGCTTTCTTGCAGCAACACGAGAAGCACGTGATCCAAAAACGCATCTCTCAGGGATCTTACTAAGAACCATTGGCATTAATGGTAAATCATCCAACTTTGTCATATCACAACTCTCCGTTTGCTTTGGGACACCAATCTTCCTATCAACCGTTGTATCAAACCCCAAGCTTTCCACAGTACTCGATCTTGCCATAACCACCTACATCTTATCAGCAACATTACAAGCAACCAGCAACATCATCACAAGGAGATTCACATCATTTACCTTATGCTTCACAACCATATTCACCTTATCAACCTCCATCAAACCCTGCCATCACCTTTCCACAACCTGAGGCTCCTCAACCCCATTACTCACAACACGTTACTGCTCCTTCAAATCAGTTTGTAGCTCAACCTGCACCAGCATTCTATTGTGATGATGAGATTCATGTCCCTGAGTTTAGACAAGGGGATAATCTTACTGATATACTTGCTCAAATGTCTGCTTACCTCACTCAAACATTGAACAAACGAGGTTACAGAGGACCAGCTCCAACAAACAATCAGTTGAGGAACTCTTCTAACTCTCGACAACAAGCTACAATTCAAGATGGTAGAGTGACAGTGCAACCACTTCAGGAGAGACCAAGTTCTTATAATGTTGGTGCACGTCCATCTAACAATGCAGCTACAAGGGGTAATAACACTGGCAAAATGAAGATGATTATATGTTATAACTGCAAAGGGGAAGGGCACATGGCTCGAGAGTATAAGCAGCCCAAGAAGAAAAGGGATAGCACATGGTTTTAGGAGAAGATCTACTTGGTGAATGCTCAAGCCCAAGGACGTGAGCTCGATGAAGAAGAGTTAGCATTTCTCACAGATCCGGGAGTTGTGGACACTGACGGTCTCACAGCAGCCATCACAAACAATGCCGCATATCAATGTGATGATCTCGATGCATACTAATAAGTGTGAAAACACTTATCCTTTTACCACTTATTTCCAATAATAACAAGACCTGAACGCGTATTTTATGTCGTAAAAGTCGGAATTATGCGTGGTTTGTGTTTTTATTGTGTTCTAGGACCAAAAGATGAAAAAGGAAGAAAACACGGGCTTTCACGGGCGTTTATCGAAGAAAACGAGAAAAGACGAAGTCAAGAGATCAAGAGTGCTTAAAGAACGGATGTCCAAGACCTATTTTGAAGATTTATCGAAGAAAAAGTCTAAAGACGGAAGTTTAATGAAGTCGAAGAGCTCAAGTCTAAATTATAGAAGAAAGTTATTAAGACAAGTTCAAATCCCAAGACGACGTCGAGAAAAGACAAAGAATCAAATCGAGTCGAGAAGAAAAGAAAGAAGGAAGCACACTATACATGCACTTCCCACTTAGCCTATAAATACCCTCCTAATCACATTAGGAGGGTGGTTAGCTAGTTTCACTTTTAATTTTTCCTTTCTAGTTTTTAGAGAGAGAAATTTCCAAACTTTCTTTCACTAAGTTTTTCATCTTTACTTTCTTTTAATCTTTCAAGTTTAAGCTTTTTTGTATTTGGATTTCATTAATCAAAATTCAAGTTTAAGTATTTTGTTCTTTAATCTCTTTCTACATTTCTTGGTTTACTTTAACTTTTGATCCGAAATTTATACTTCATACGTTTGATTTGATGATTTCGTGGTTAAAAGGTTAATCTTTCTTGTTCCTACATAAGCTCATATACGTATAGGCTATAAGCTCTTTGTGCTTATTGGCTTATTTCTTATTTATAGCTTATTGCATTTTCGGATTATTTAAAAAGTCTAGTCTTTTTAAAAAAAGATTCGATTTATTAAGTTTGCTTATTTTGAGTTTTGAAAGTTGACAAATTTATGCTTATTGAGTTGTTTAAGGTTCGGTTAAAATAGCTTATTGTATGTGCTTATTGAGTTTTCAGCTTACCACCAATTTCGGATTAAGTTTGTTTCCATCGCAATATTGGGGATAAACATTCCGACGAGATAGTGATTTGTATCGCAATAACCCTTAAGGGTTCTACTTTGCGATAATTGTGTTTTTACCCCTTATTGCGATCTGGGATTGCGATCGCTCATTGCAATCGCATATTCCGACGGAACTTAAGGTTTAAGTTAAGTTGAAACTCTGCCCAAATTTTGTTAACTACTTTCCGATTGACAACATTGCGACAGAGGTGTTTAGATTATTCCGGTCTGAAGCATTCCGATCTAGGACTTTCTGACAGACAACATATTGCGACAGATTTGATTTTGTTATTCTGATGGATATTTAGATGAACACTCCGATAGCTTTGCACTTGTATTATTCCGATGAATTAATTATTCCGATGGTTCTAGTTTTGGTGCATCCCGATAGGAAGGATTTGTTACATTCCGATAGTTTGAGCTTCTAAGTTTTAAAAGTTTTGCAAAGTTTTAAGTTCTAAAATTACTTGTTAAATTTCACTTTACTCAACGACAATCATTTGCTTTTAAGTTTAGAATTAGAAAATCAAACCAAACCATCCTCTTGTTTACCAAAAGACAATTGAGTCACACTTTCTACCAATAATCAATTCGAAGAGATCGGACGATAATATTGTATACTTGGCTAAAACCAGTTATTAAATGGCGCCGCTGCTGGCTCTTTTCGTTAAGATTAACGGTTTTTAGTGAGAGACGCGTTGCATTTTGGAGATCCGTTCTTTTAAGAACGTTATTTTCCTTGCTAAAGATTTTCAAAAATCCTTAAAAATTATATAACTTTTCAAAAATACAAAAACATTGAAAAAGCATAAAAAGCATTTCTTTTCCAAAGGTTTGCACCAAAAATAATATATAGATATTCTCTCTGTATATTTTTCTTCTGTAGGTGTATGCGTACTAGATCTTCAAATTATTATGAGCCCGAGACTCGTGAAGATTTAGATATGGCTGGTGTTCATAACAACAATAATAACCCACCTCTACCTAATTTCAATAACAATAACAACAACAACAATGTTCCCCTACCTGATTTACGAACAATGGAGGAATTGTGTCAACCCACCATGAACGGACGCGGAGGACCGATTGCGGTGATGCAAATCACGGCTAAGGAGTTTTCGTTGAAGCATCACATGATCCAAAAAGTGCAAACTAATCCATTTCGCGGATTGCCGGATGATGATGCCAACAAGCACCTCGACAAATTCATTACCATTACTCAAAGCATGAAGATGCCCGGTGTTTCTATGGATGTACTTCACCTTCAACTATTTCCCCACACGCTTTCTCACCATGCCGAAAAATGGTTTGACCATCTCCCAAAGAATTCTATTCATACTTGGGACGACATGACTCAACGATTTTTGTCGCGCTACTTTCCACCATCCATGGTCATGAGCCTTCGTAACCAAATTAATGGATTCATGCAAGACAATGATGAATCGCTCTTCGATGCTTGGGAACTCTACAATGATTTGATCGACCGTTGTCCAAATCATTACATGCTCCCCGTCACTCTCATTGATACTTTCTACAATGGTCTCACTTTTCGTGATCGTGACACGATCAACGCCGCCGCCGGTGGTACTTTTATGAAAAGGAGACTGGAGGAGTGTAGAGAGTTGTTTGAAAACATGACTACTCACCACAAGAATTGGGATTCATCCGCATCCTCAAGATCTAATCCGAGAGTCAATGTTTCATCTACTTCTTCCACCACCGACATGTCCGCCATGGAACGAGCCATTATCGAAATGAGCAAAAATATGCAAATTTTGGCTACTAACCATACTCAACAAGCTAAAGTCGTTGCTATTTCTTGTGAAACATGTGGTGGTCCTCATTCTTACATTGATTGTCCTTCTACCCAAGGCAATTTTTGTGAAACCGCTAACGCGGCATACGGTAACTATCCTACGGGAGGCTATCAAGCTCGTCCTCAAGGAGACCGTAACTTGCTAAGTTATCGTTCAAACAACTATCTTTCACCACCCGGTTTTACTCCTCAAAACCAAAACCAACAACAAAGCTATAACCGAAATAACCAAACCCAACCTCGTGCTAACAATCAATATCAATCCCAAAGAAACCCATATCCACCTCAAGGAAATTCTCAAGCTTACCAAGCTCCACCTCTCAATCAACCAACGACGTTGAATCAAGACATCGAGACGCTCATGAGGACTAATAGAGAGATGGTGACGAATCTTTAGAGTCAATTCATCAACTTGAAGGGAGACATGGCGAAACAAGGGAGTGATATTCGAGCCGAGATAAGGAATGACATGGCGAAACAAAGCAATGATATTCGCGCAGACATGAGAGACTCTTTCAGCACTCAAGCGGATAATATACGTGATATGATCGGTTCGCTTTTCCAAGGTAATCAACCCTCTTCTTCGGGTACTCTTCCGAGTAACACCGTTGCTAATCCAAGAGGGGAGACAAAAGCAATCACCACTCGTAGTGGAAAAGGTTATACGGAGCCCGAGCTTCCTACACCTCCACCCGTGATTGTGAACAAGGAAATAGAGCAACTTTCCTCACCTCCTTTGCCTTCTACCCCCAGTCCCCCACCACCCGCGGTTGTGAGTGATCCTACTCCCCTAAATCCTTCCTCTTCATCCGATATACCTTATCCTTAAAGGTTGAGGAAAGAGAAGCAAAAGAGCAAGGATGATATTCTAGTTTCAAACTTTCTTAAAATGTTTAAACAATTGAATTTTAACATCTTCTTCGCTGAGGCTCTCGCTCACATGCCTAAATATGCGAAGAAGTTTAAAGATCTTCTTAGTGACAAGGAAAAGCTTCTTGATATTGCTAATACCCAACTTAACGAGAATTGCTCCGCGGTTCTCTTAAGGAAATTGCCCACCAAACTTGGTGATCCGGGTCGCTTCTTGATTCCTTGCAACTTCCCAGGAGTAGAGAATTGCATGGCCCTAGCCGATCTAGGTGCTAGTATAAACTTAATGCCTTTAAGTGTTTGGAAGCAATTATCTCTCCCCGAGCTAGTCCCCAACAAAAATGACTTTGGAATTAGCTAACCGTACGGTTGCTTATCCAGTGGGGATAGCCGACGACGTCTTCGTTGGCGTTGACAAATTCACCTTCCCGGCGGATTTTGTTGTCGTTGACTACGAGATGGATCCTCGTGTTCCATTAATCGTTGGACGTTCCTTCTTGAGGGCCGGTCGCACTCTCATTGATGTAGCCGCGGGCGAAATAATCATGAGAGTTGGTGACGATAAAATTGTCTTCAACATGGGTAAGATTTCTAAGCAACCTTATTAATATGAGAGTGTTAATGCTATTGATGTCCTCGATGAAGCTTGTGAAGAACACTTTAATGATGCTTGCAAAAGTAATCTTTCTTCTCTACCCAATGTTGAGACCGTTGCCTCAATCGCTCCATCATTAACTTCTTTTGGAGAAATTGACTTTCTTTTGGATGATTTTGAAGCTAGCTTGGGTCCCCTTGATCTTAAATATGATGATTCTCCCACCGATTGTGAAGAAGACATTCGTACCATTGAGAAACTTCCCAATGAGGACCATATTTCTCCACAGTCTCCTAAGGCTATCTCTACCGATGATCCGAAGTTGACTACGCCGTCCATCGAAAATCCTCCGGATTTAGAGCTTAAGGATCTTCCGTCTCATCTCGAGTACGTTTTCCTTGAAGACAACAAGAAGTTACCGGTCATCATCGCAAAGGACCTGAAAGAAGAAGAAAAATCCCGACTTATCGTCGTGCTGAAGAATCATAAGAAAGCGATTGCTTGGAAAATCTCCGATATTCGTGGAATTGATCCTCACTTTTGCACACATAAAATTCTCATGGAAGACGACTTTAAACCCACTATTCAAAGCCAACGAAGGGTGAATCCCAAGATCCACGACATTATCAAAAAAGAGGTTATCAAACTTCTTGATGCGGGCATTATCTATCCTATCTCGGATTCACCATGGGTTAGTCCAGTCCATTGTGTGCCTAAGAAAGGCGGAATCACCGTTGTGCCCAACGAAAACAACGAGTTGATTCCTACTCGTCTCGTTACAGGGTGGAGAGTTTGTATAGACTATCGCAAAATCAATGATGTTACAAGAAAGGATCATTTTCCCCTTCCTTTCATGGACCAAATGCTTGAACGTCTAGCGGGTAATGACTATTACTGCTTCTTAGATGGTTTCTCGGGTTATTTTCAAATACCCATTGATCCCCAAGACCAAGAGAAAACCACATTCATTTGTCCTTATGGAACATTTGCTTACAAAAGAATGCCTTTCGGCTTATGCAATGCTCCTGGGACATTCCAAAGGTGTATGATGGCTATCTTCCATGACATGGTTGAAGAAACCATGGAAGTCTTCATGGATGATTTCTCGGTCTATGGTGATTCTTTTTCTACTTGCCTTGCCAATTTGGAACGCATGCTTAAGCGGTGTGAGGACACTCTCCTTGTTCTGAATTGGGAAAAATGTCATTTCATGGTAAAAGAAGGCATTGTGGTGGGACATAAAATATCTAAAGCCGGTCTTGAAGTGGACCGTGCTAAAGTGGATGTCATAGCCAAATTACCTCCACCTTCAACCGTGAAGGGTGTGAGAAGTTTTCTTGGTCATGCGGGCTTCTATCGTCGATTTATTCAAGACTTCTCTAAAATCGCTCGCCCGATGACCCACCTCTTGGAAAAAGATACTCCTTTTATCTTTTCTAAAGAGTGTATTGAAGCCTTCAATCTTCTTAAGGATAAGCTAACTAAGGCACCGATCTTAGTCACCCCTAATTGGGAGCTACCTTTCGAGTTGATGTGTGATGCTAGCGACTTTGCTATTGGAGCGGTTTTGGGCCAAAGAGTCAACAAACACTTCCAACCAATCCATTATGCTAGCAAGACAATGACGGGGGCTCAATTGCATTATACCACTACCAAAAAAGAGCTTTTAGCTGTAGTGTATGCTTTTGAGAAGTTTCGCCCCTATCTTGTCCTTTCCACCACAATTGTCTATACCGACCACTCCGCGTTGAAGTACTTGTTGACTAAGAAAGATTCCAAGCCAAGACTTCTTCGTTGGGTTTTGCTCCTTCAGGAATTCCAAATTGAAATTCGTGACAAAAAGGGAGCCGAAAACCTAGCAGCGGATCATCTAAGTAGACTTGAGGATCCTTATCAAGGGGATCATCCGAATCAAGAGATCAATGACTCTTTTCCCCTTGAGACCTTAATGTCTATAAATTCCAATCTTGATGACACCCCGTGGTTTGCTGACATTGCAAACTACTTAGCGGGTGGTGTCCTCATCAAAGGGTTAACATCCCAACAAAAGAAGAAGTTCTTTAAGGATGTTAAGACTTACTTCTGGGATGACCCTTATCTCTTCAAACAATGTGCTGATCTGATCATTCGTCGATGTGTTGATGGGCCGAAATCTTTACAAATCCTTGATTCTTGCCATAAAGGACCCACCGGTGGTCACATTGGTCCCAACTACACCGCTAAGAAAGTGTTTGACTCTGGATTCCATTGGCCCACCATTTATCGTGACCCTCACGAAATGGTTAAGCATTGTGATGCTTGCCAACGCCAAGGCAAGATCACACATAAAGATGAGATGCCTCAAAATTTCATACAAGAATGTGAAATATTTGACGTATGGGTAATACAAGATGATTTTGCAACCAAGTATCAAAATTCGTAGTCCCAAGTCTTTTCGAATTGACTATTGGTCTAAAGTGCGACTCAATCGACTTTTGGTGAACAAGAGAATGATTTGGTTTTGATTATCTATTTTAAAATAATAGCAAGTAGTTTAAATGTCATTGAGTAAAGTGGAAGTATAAAGATTAATACTAAAATGGCTAGTTAAAATAAATGTTTGCAAACTTAAAAGCAATATTAGAAAAAGACAAGCACACTAAATAAAACTAACACTTAGAAACTTTGCAAAAAACAAAAAGCTAAACCAACGTTAAATTCCCAAATTGGAATTTGATCGGAAAATGCAACCAATGAAGCTGATCGGAATATCCACTAATTGCCAAATCTGAATAAGCCAAAACAGGTCCAGATCGGAATATATTCCGATCTGGTGGTCGGAATGTGGGAAATGAGGCTGTCGAAATGTTTGACAAAATATTCAAAAAGGGTCACAGTCGGAATATTGCAAATTGGCCCAATCGGAATATCTGAAAAATGATGCAATCGGAATGACGTATAAGACACAATCGGAATGATATGCAAAGACAACTAATCGGAATGCTGGATAACAACTATGATCAGAATACGTAACAAAAGGCCAGATCGGAATGCTCAAAACTACACCCGTCGGAATACTAAAGCCCTAATCCGATCACTTGATCGGAATAAGGGGGGTATTGATCAGAAAATACTAAACCCTTTTCCGATTGGCAAATCGGAAAGAGGGGGGTGTGTCTGCTCGTAATAGGCTGCGATCGGAAAGGGGTTTGTACCCTCCGATTTATGTGGAGATCGAAATAAGCCAATGAAATAAGCTATTATGATAAGCTTTTCACCAACTAAGACGAATCAATAACTAAACGGATCAAATAAGCACTTGTATCAACTTATCTAACTTAAAATAAACAAACTTTTCAATCAATCAACAAAAAGATGAACTTTTTAAGAAAACATTTAAAAAGTAAATAAGCTAATCATAAAAATAAGCCAATAAGCACAAGAATCTTATAGCTTATTTGTATGAAAACTTATGTAATGATCAAAAGATTAACTTTTTAAGCACGAAATCATTAAGAACAACACGGATCATATGAAATTCGCTCCAAAATCAATCTAAAATCAAAGAAAGGTAGAATGAGATTTAGGATTAAAAGCTTAAATAGAACTTGATTAATGAAAAATAAGCAATACAAATGTTTAATCTTGAGAGATTAAGAGAAAAGATGAAACTTAGTGAGAGAAAGTTTAAGACTTTCTCTCTCTAAAACTAGAAAGAAAAGTGCAAAATGAAA
Organism: Glebionis coronaria; assembly: GCA_025667525.1. Classification (NCBI taxonomy): domain Eukaryota; kingdom Viridiplantae; phylum Streptophyta; class Magnoliopsida; order Asterales; family Asteraceae; genus Glebionis; species Glebionis coronaria. Next base: position 15,727 of record JANFOE010002394.1, read on the forward strand.
AACTAAAAATTAAAGACTAACTCCCTCCTAATGACTATTAGGAGGGTATTTATAGGGAAGGTGGAAGGAGTGCATGTGTTGCATCTTCTTTCTTTCTTTCTTTACGTCTTCTCGACTCGACTTTAATTCTTTGTCTTTTGTCGATGTCGTGTCGGGATTTGAACTTGTCTTTTAATTTTCTTCTTCTATTAGACTTAAGTTCTTCGACTTCGTTAAACTTTCGTCTTTAGACTTTTTCTTCGATAAATCTTCAGAAAGGTCTTGGACTTCCGTTCTTTTTGCACTCTTGATCTTTTGACTTCGTCTTTTCCCGTTTTCTTCGATAAAAGTCCGCGAAAGCCCGTGTTTTCTTCCTTTTTCATATTTTGGTCCTAAAACACAATAAAAACACAAACAACGCATAATTCCGACTTTTACGACATAAATCACACGTTTTGGTCTTGTTATTATTGGAAATAAGTGGTAAAAGGATAAGTGTTTTCACACTTATTAAATCCTCTACACTTGACCATTGCAATGCCCTCATGCAATGAATTAATTTAAAGCACGGTTTACATTTTCCATCATAAATAACCCACCTTGGCCTTTATTAAATACTAAACATAAAAAGATAGAAACAGGTAAAGAAATTAAAAACTTACATTTGGTTTTGGCTGCCATGAACGTTTATCATCCTCAAGTTTCACGTTCCCCATACCAAGCTTAAAAACGAGATCATTATTATTATAAGTTAGCAAACTATCACGAACTCATGTGGGCCAATTATTCGCTTAGACTCCCTTATTCCTAGGTGTATATCTTATATTTTATTTTTGTCTTGAATGATCACGAGGATGCATTGTTTGACTTATTTCGATAGTTATTTAGGCCGAAAATAAAGTGAACGATTTAATCAATAGTTAACTAAAGGACCAAATCTTTTAAAACTGCTTCTCGGGACCTCATAAAGTTCATATCTTGGCATAACTCGCTTCATGATTTGAGACCCTTCTCGGACCGATATTTGGCAGCGACTTCATACTTCGAATCTTGAGAGACGTTCATGAAATAATGGCCTTCTCCTCATAATAGGAATTTCTTCACTTGAAGTTTTGAGAGATTCTTCATCTTTGGACCACGACTTCTTCATTTTTCTCCAATCTTTATTTTGGACTTTGATATACAACGATCCGCCTCCTTTTAGGACTTGGATCTATTTATCCTCATACCTTGTTAGGGCCTTTTTGGATAGACTTCTCCATGATCTTTAGGGGAGTATTTGCCTTTCGTCGTGTGTCTCGATCCTTCATATTGATTTTCGATAAATGATTCTTCACATCACTTTTGGATCTTTAGCAACAAAATGTAGCCCTCATGCCTTGTTAGGGCCTTTTCGGACTCGCCAATCTTCGCATCCTGCTTCAATAAGTTATGCCTTGGCTATGAACTCTAATCCATACCGAGCAACTTTTAAACGATCTTGGGCTAGAAGCTAAGTAACCTTTTAAATCGTACAACCTTATTTATTGCAGATAAATTTATTAACAAGCGAAGGGAGAATAGGCTTATAATTAACTCACATAAATTCACGAAAGAATACCAAACTTATAATTGACTCTATCATCTCTCGTCCTCCACAGTTTAAAATCTCAAGGAATGAGACTCGTGGATGCTTAGCCTATTAAATCAAAGTTTTGGGTTTTCGAGTCATCTATAGGATCTTGCAAATTCTTAGACTTTTTCAAGTTTAGAAATCGCATTTTAAAGTTCCCTTGATAAACGACTCTCTAGGATCAATTATAGGAACTTGCGAAAAGTTCTTGTTCTTAACCCGTGAGAGTTAAGACTTTCGCGTTTTATAGCTCCCTATATAAAAGCCTAGCAAAACTTGACTTAAACACGTTAAGGATACTAGCTAGAGTAAACTTAGATAAGTAAACTCGGGTTGAGTCAAAATATTCATGACAAAGAAAAATTTAGAACCACTTTATTTAAGCAAGGAAAGAAAATAACCATAATAAAGAAAAATACCACTATACAACTAGGCCAAAAATAGATTAAAATTTTTGAAAAATGTCGAAAAATCAAATTTTCCGGTTAAAATGAGGGCAAATTCATGGAAAAGACTACTTACTTCGATAGAAGTCCCCCCTACACTTGAGATAAACATTGTCCTCAATGTTTAAGCATGTGGGAGTAAACTCCCCTACACTTAGGACATTGTGCACTTTGTTTAAATCTTGCTAAGGAAAAGGCAACTAAAGTGAATTCAATGTGAACATATAAAATATGAAATATTGAATCACAAGAGTTTAGGATAGAACCGGGAAGATGGGAACACGGTATCACGGTTCGTCAAAAGTCATCAAGGTGGATTATGAAAGCAGTAAAGGATAGATCACGGGTTGCCTCCCGAGAAGCGCTTGTTTTTGATAACCGAGTCCCGAGCCTGACTCGACCCAATTTAGTTCATGGGGAACGTGGTGAGGGATGGAATCATCTCATGGGAGATGTCCTCACCAAAGTACAGCTTCAAACGCTGGCCATTCACCTTGAAATTGGGCCAATTCGGCTGAGAAAGCTCAATGGTCCCATATGGAAAGACTTTGGCGACGATGAATGGACCAGACCAGCGACTCTTCAACTTGCCAGAGAAGATCTTCAACCGAGAGTTGAAGAGTAAGACTTGATCACCAACGTGGAACTCTCGGTTCTTGATTTTGGCATCATGAATGATCTTGGTCTTCTCCTTGTAGATCAGCGAGTTCTCATAAGCTTCATTCCTCAGTTCGTTGAGCTTGTTGAGTTGAATCTTGCGATGATCACCGGCTTTGTTGATGTCGAAGTTAGCCCACTTCAAGGCCCAGTATGCCTTATGTTCCAGCTCGATGGGGAGGTGGCATGCTTTCCCGTACACAAGACGATATGGTGTACAACCAATCGGGGTCTTATAAGCAGTACGGAAAGCCCACATAGCATCATCTAACTTATAGGCCCACGCGGCGCGATGCTCTCCCACAGTACGCTCCAAAATTCGCTTCAATCCACGGTTGGATATCTCGGCTTGCCCATTGGTTTGGGGATGATAGGTGGTGGAAAGACGATGATTAACACCATACTTAGCCATGACTCTTGCAAATTGATCGTTGCAAAAATGAGTCCCGCGGTCACTGATGATAGCACGAGGAACACCAAATCGAGCGAAAAGCTGCTTCAAAAAGTTCACAACCACCCTCGCATCGTTCGTAGGGAGAGCCTTAGCTTCAACCCATTTAGAAACGTAGTCAACTGCAACGAGGATGTACTTGTTCCCTTTGGATGATGGAAATGGCCCCATAAAGTCGATGCCCCATACGTAAAAGATTTCACATTCCTGTATGAAATTTTGAGGCATCTCGTCTTTATGTGTGATCTTGCATTGGCATTGGCAAACATCACAATGCTTAACAATTTCGTGAGCATCACGATAAATGGTGGGCCAATAGAATCCAGCGTCAAACACTTTCTTAGCGGTGTAGTTGGGACCAAAGTGACCACCGGTGGGTCCTTTGTGGCAAGCCTGGAGAATGTCAAAAGTTGCCGGTCCGTCAACACAACGACGAATGATCAGATCAGCACATTGTTTGAATAGATAAGGGTCATCCCAAAAGTAAGTCTTAACATCATTCAAGAACTTCTTCTTTTGTTGGGATGTTAACCCTTTGATGAGAATACCACCCGCTAAGTAGTTTGCAATGTCCGCAAACCACGGGGTGTCATCAAGATTGAGATTTATAGACATTAAGGTCTCAAGGGGGAAAGAGTCATTGATCTCTTTGTTCGGATGATCCCCTTGATATGGATCCTCAAGTCGACTCAGATGATCCGCGGCCAGGTTTTCGGCTCCCTTCTTGTCGCGAATTTCAATGTTGAATTCTTGAAGGAGTAAAACCCAGCGAAGAAGTCTTGGCTTAGAATCATGCTTAGTCATCAAGTACTTCAACGCGGAATGGTCCGTGTATACGATGGTGGGGGATAAAACAAGATAGGGGCGAAATTTTTCAAAAGCATAGACAACAGCTAAAAGCTCTTTTTCGGTTGTCGTATAATACAATTGAGCCCCCGTCATTCTTTTGCTAGCATAGTGGATTGGTTGGAAGTGTTTATTCACTCTTTGGCCCAAAACCGCACCAATAGCAAAGTCGCTAGCATCGCACATCAATTCAAAGGGTAGCTCCCAATTAGGGGTAACCAAGACCGGTGCCTTAGTTAGCTTATCCTTAAGAAGATTGAAGGCTTCGAGACACTCTGTAGAAAAGATAAAAGCAGTATCTTTTTAAAAGAGGTGGGTCATCGGGCGAGCGATTTTAGAGAAATCCTGAATGAATCGATGATAGAAGCCCGCATGACCCAGAAAACTTCTTACACCCTTCACGGTTGAAGGTGGAGGTAATTTGGCTATGACATCTACTTTAGCACGGTCGACTTCAAGACCGGCTTTAGAGATTTTGTGTCCTAGCACAATGCCTTCTTTTACCATAAAATGGCATTTTTCCCAATTCAGAACAAGGCGAGTGTCTTCGCACCGCTTAAGCATACGTTCCAAATTGGCAAGGCAGGAAGAGAAGGAATCACCAAAGACCGAGAAATAATCTATGAAGACTTCCATGGTTTGCTCAACCATGTCATGGAAGATAGCCAACATGCACCTTTGGAAAGTCACGGGGGCATTGCATAAGCCAAAAGGCATCCTTTTGTAAGCAAATGTGCCATAGGGACAAGTGAATGTTGTCTTCTCTTGATCTTGGGGATCGATGGGTATTTGGAAATAACCCGAGAAACCATCAAGAAAGCAGTAATATTCATTACCCGCTAAACGTTCAAGCATTTGGTCCATAAAAGGAAGAGGGAAATGATCCTTTCTCGTGGCATCATTGAGTTTGCGGTAGTCTATACAAACTCTCCATCCAGTAATGAGACGTGTAGGAATCAACTCGTTGTTTGCATTGGGCACAACGGTAATTCCGCCTTTCTTAGGCACACAATGGACTGGACTAACCCATGGTGAATCCGAAATAGGGTAAATCATACCCGCATCAAGAAGTTTGATAACCTCTTTTTTGATGACTTCATGGATTTTAGGATTCACCCTTCGTTGGCTTTGAATTGTGGGCTTGAAGTCGTCCTCCATGAGAATTTTATGTGTGCAAAAGTGAGGATCAATTCCGCGGATCTCGGAGATTTTCCAAGCGATAGCGCTTTTATGCTTCTTCAACACGGCGATAGGCTTTTTCTTCTTCTTTCAGGTCCTTTGCGATGATGACCGGTAACTTCTCGTTGTCTTCTAGGAAAACGTACTCAAGATGAGGAGGTAGGTCCTTAAGTCCGAGAGTGGGAGGTTCCTCAATAGATGGTGAAACTAACGATGGATCATCATTAGTCACCTCTTTAGGAGAAGGATTAGAAAACGGGTCCTCATTGAGAAGTCTCTCAATAGTACGAATGTCTTCATCCCAATCGGCGGACGAATTATCATACTTAATATCAAGAGGACCCAAGCTAGCTTCGAAATCATCCAAGTCACTTTCTCCAAAAGGAGTCAATGTCGGAGCTATTGAGGCAACGGTCTCAACATTGGGTAGAGAAGAAAGAGTACTTTTGCAAGCATCATGAAAATATTCTTCACAAGCCTCATCGAGAACATCAATAGCATTAACACTCTCATATGAATAAGGTTGCTTAGAAATCTTACCCATGTTGAAGACAATTTTATCATCACCAACTCTCATGATTATTTCGCCCGCGGCTACATCAATGAGAGTGCGACCGGTCCTCAAGAAGGGTCGTCCAACGATTAATGGAACACGAGGATCCATCTCGTAGTCAACGACAACAAAATCCGTCGGGAAGGTGAATTTGTCAACGCCAACAAAGACATCTTCGGCTATCCCCACTGGATAAGCAACCGTATGGTTGGCTAATTCCAAAGTCATTTTGGTGGGGACTAGCTCGGGGAGAGATAATTGCTTCCAAACACTTAAAGGCATTAAGTTTATACTGGCACCTAGATCGGCTAGGGCCATGCAATTCTCTACTCCCGGGAAGTTGCAAGGAATCAAGAAGCGACCCGGATCACCAAGTTTGGTGGGCAATTTCCTTAAGAGCACTACAGAGCAATTCTCATTAAGTTGGGTCTGAGCAATGTCAAGAAGCTTTTCCTTATCACTTAGAAGATCTTTAAACATCTTAGCGTATTTAGGCATGTGAGCGAGAGCCTCAGCAAAGGAGATGTTAAAATTCAATTGTTTAAACATTTTTAGAAAGTTTGAAACCTGAATATCATCCTTGCTCTTTTGCTTCTCTTTCCTCAACCTTGAAGGATAAGGTATATTGGATGAAGAAGAAGGCTTTAGGGGAATAGGATCACTCACAACCACGGGTGGTGGGGAAATGGGGATAGAAGGTGAAGGAGGTGAGGAAAGTTGCTCTTTTTCCTTGTTCACAATCACGGGTGGAGGTGTAGGAAGCTCGGGTTCCGTATAACCTTTTCCACTTCGAGTGGTGATTTCTTTCATCTCCCCTCTTGGGTTCGCAACGGTATTACTCGGAAGAGTACCCGAAGAAGAGGGTTGATTACCTTGGATGAGCGAACCAATCATATCACGAATGTTAAGCGCTTGAGTGCTGAAAGAATCACTGATGTCGGCACGGATCTCATTGCTCTGTTTTGCCATATCATTCCTTAGCTCGGCTCGAATATCGTTCCCTTGTTTTGTCATTTCGCCCTTCAAGTTGATGACTTGACTCTGAAGATTTGTCACCAGCTCCCGATTAGTCTTCATGAACGTCTCGACGTCTTGATTCACTGCCATCGGTTGATTGAGAGGTAGAGCTTGGTAAGCTTGAGAATTTCCTTGAGTTGGGTATGTGTTTCTTTGGGATTGATATTGATTGTTAGCACGAGGTTGGGATTGATTGTTTCGGTTATAGCTTTGTTGTTGGTTTTGGTTGGTAGGAGGGAAACCGGGTGGAGCAAGATAATTGTTTGAACGATAACTTAGCAAGCTACGGTCTCCTTGAGGACGAGCTTGATAGCCTCCCGTGCGATAAGTACCGTATGCCGCGTTAACGTTTTCAGAAAAATTGCCTTGGGTAGAAGGACAATCATTGTAGGAATGAGGACCACCACATGTGTCACAAGAAATAGCAATGGCTTTAGCTTGTTGAAAGTGGTTTGTGGCCATGGACATGAAATTCTTGTTCATCTCAGCGAGTTGTCGAGAAATTTCAGTCATCTCGGGATTGGAAGTAGTAGAAGAAACATTGACTCTCGAGTTAGATCTTGAGGATGCGGATGAATCCCAATTCTTGTGGTGAGTAGTCATGTTTTTAATCAACTCTCGACACTCCTCCGGTCTCCTTTTCATAAAAGTACCACCGGCGGCGGCATTGATCGTGTCACGATCACGAAAAGTGAGACCATTGTAGAAGGTGTCAATGAGAGTGACGGGGAGCATATTGTGATTAGGACAGCGGTCGATCAAATCTGTATCTTTCCCAAGCATCAAAGAGCGATTCATAATTGTCTTACATGAATCCACTGATTTGGTTACGAAGGCTTGTGACCATGGATGGGGGAAAGTAGCGCGACAAAAAGCGTTGAGTCATGTCATTCCACGTATGAATAGAATTCTTAGGAAGACGGTCAAACCATTTTTCGGCATGGTGAGAAAGCGAGTGGGGAAAAAGTTGAAGGCGAAGGTCATCCATAGAAACACCGGGGCACTTCATGCTTTGGGTTATGGTAATGAATTTGTCGAGGTGTTTGTTGGCATCATCATCCGGAATTCCACGAAACGGGTTAGTTTGCACTTGTTGGATCATGTGATGCTTCAACGAAAACTCCTGAGCCGTGACGTGCATTGGCGCAATCGGGCCTCCGCGTCCGTTCATGGTGGGTTGACACAATTCCTCCATTGTTCGTAAATCAGGTAGGAGGACATTGTTGTTGTTGTTGTTGTTGTTCAAATTGGGTAGAGGTGGGTTATTATTGTTGTTATTAACACCAGCCATATCTAGATCTTCACGAGTCTCGGGCTCAGAATAGTTCGAAGATCTAGTACGCATACACCTGCAGAAGAAAAATATACACAAAGAATATCTATATAATCTATATAATCTTTTTGGTGCAAAACCTTTGAAAAGAATTGCTTTTTATGAATTTATAATGTTTTTGTATTTTTAAGAATTTTATATTTTTTAGGATTTTTGAAAATTTTTAAAGCAAGGAAAATAACGTTCTAAGAACGGATCCCAAAATTCAATGCGTCTCTCACTAAAAACCTTTAATCGTAACGAAAAGAGCCGGCAGCGGTGCCGTTTAATACAAGGTTTTTTTGCAACCAAGTATCAAAATTCGTAGTCCCAAGTCTTTTCGAATTGACTATTGGTCTAAAGTGCGACTCAATCGACTTTTGGTGAACAAGAGAATGATTTGGTTTTGATTATCTATTTTAAAATAATAGCAAGTAGTTTAAATGTCATTGAGTAAAGTGGAAGTATAAAGATTAATACTAAAATGGCGAGTTAAAATAAATGTTTGCAAACTTAAAGGCAATATTAGAAAAAGACAAGCACACTAAAATAAAACTAACACTTATAAACTTTGCAAAAAACAAAAAGCTAAACCAACGTTAAATTCCCAAATTGGAATTTGATCGGAAAATGCAACTAATGAAGCTGATCGGAATATCCACTAATTGCCAAATCTGAATAAGCCAAAACAGGTCCAGATCAGAATATATTCCGATCTGGTGGTCGGAATGTGGGAAATGAGGCTGTCGGAATGTTTGACAAATACCTCTAATCGGAATATTCAAAAAGGTTACAGTCGGAATATTGAAAATTGGCCCAATCGGAATATCTAAAAAATGATGCAATCGGAATGACGAATAAGACACAATCGGAATGATATGCAAAGACAACCAATCGAAATGCTGGATAACAACTATGATCGGAATATGTAACAAAAGGCCAGATCGGAATGCTCAAAACTATACCCGTCGGAATACTAAAGCCCTAATCCGATCACTTGATCGGAATAGGGGGTATTGATCGGAAAATACTAAACCCTTTTCCGATTGGCAAATCGGAAAGAGGGGGGGTGTGTCTGCTCGGAATAGGCTGCGATCGAAAAGGGGTTTGTACCCTTTCCGATTTATGTGGAGATCGAAATAAGCCAATGAAATAGGCTATTATGATAAGCTTTTCACCAACTAAGACGAATCAATAACTAAACGGATCACATAAGCACTTGTATCAACTTATCTAACTTAAAATAAACAAACTTTTCAATCAATCAACAAAAAGATGAACTTTTTAAGAAAACATTTAAAAAGTAAATAAGCTAATCATAAAAATAAGCCAATAAGCACAAGAACCTTAAAGCTTATTCGTATGAAAACTTATGTAATGATCAAAAGATTAACTTTTTAAGCACGAAATCATTAAGAACAACACGGATCATATGAAATTCGCACCAAAATCAATCTAAAATCAAAGAAAGGTAGAATGAGATTTAGGATTAAAAGCTTAAATAGAACTTGATTAATGAAAAATAAGCAATACAAATGTTTAATCTTGAAAGATTAAGAGAAAAGATGAAACTTAGTGAGAGAAAGTTTAAGACTTTTTCTCTCTAAAACTAGAAAGAAAAGTGCAAAATGAAAAACTAAAAATTAAAGACTAACTCCCTCCTAATGACTATTAGGAGGGTATTTATAGGGAAGGTGGAAGGAGTGCATGTGTTGCATCTTCTTTCTTTCTTTCTTTACGTCTTCTCGACTCGACTTTAATTCTTTGTCTTTTGTCGATGTCGTGTCGGGATTTGAACTTGTCTTTTAATTTTCTTCTTCTATTAGACTTAAGTTCTTCGACTTCGTTAAACTTCCGTCTTTAGACTTTTTCTTCGATAAATCTTCAGAATAGGTCTTGGACTTCCGTTCTTTTTCCACTCTCGATCTTTTGACTTCGTCTTTTCCCGTTTTCTTTGATAAAAGCCCGCGAAAGCTCGTGTTTTCTTCCTTTTTCATATTTTGGTCCTAAAACATAATAAAAACAAAAACCACGCATAATTCCGACTTTTACGACGTAAATCACACGTTTTGGTCTTGTTATTATTGGAAATAAGTGGTAAAAGGATAAGTGTTTTCACACTTATTAATGGGGCATCGAATTTACGGGGCCATTTCCATCATCTAAAGGGAACAAGTACATCCTCGTAGCCGTTGACTACGTTCCTAAATGGGTTGAAGCTAAGGCTCTCCCAACGAACGATGCGAGGGTAGTTGTAAACTTTTTAAAGCAACTGTTTGCTCGATTCGGTGTTCCTCGTGCTATAATCAGTGACCACGAGACTCATTTTTGCAATGATCAATTTGCAAGAGTTATGGCTAAGTATGGTGTCACTCACCGTCTTTCCACCGCCTATCATCCCCAGACCAATGGGCAAGCCGAGATTTCCAACCGTGGATTGAAGCGAATACTGGAACGTACTGTAGGAGAGCATCGTGCCGCGTGGGCCGATAAGTTAGATGATGCTCTGTGGGCTTTCCGTACCGCCTATAAGACGCCGATTGGTCGTACACCTTATCGTCTTGTGTACGGGAAATCATGCCACCTCCCTATCGAGGTGGAACATAAGGCATACTGGGCCTTGAAGTGGGCTAACTTCAACATCAACAAAGCCGGTGATCTTCGGAAGATTCAACTCAACAAGCTTAATGAACTGAGGAATGAAGCTTTCGAGAACTCACTGATCTACAAGGAGAAGACCAAGATCATCCACGATGCAAGAATTAAGAACCGAGAGTTCCACGTTGGTGATCAAGTTTTACTCTTTCACTCTCGGTTGAAGATCTTCTCGGGTAAGTTGAAGAGCCGATGGTCTGGTCCATTCACCGTCGCCAAAGTCTTTCCATATGGCACCATTGAGCTTTCTCAGCCAAATGGGCCCAATTTTAAGGTGAATGGCCAGCGCGTGAAGTTGTACGTTGGTAAGGACATCTCTCATGAGATGATTCCATCCCTCACCACGTTTCCCATGAACTAATTTTGGGTCGAGTCAGGCTCGTGACTCGGTTAACAAAAACAAGCGCTTCTCGGGAGGCAACCCGTGATCTATCCTTTATCGTTTTCATAATAAGTGTAGGGGGAGCCCCGTATGTGTTTGTTGTCTTGTTTCTTATTCTCTGCAGGGATTCAAGCTTCAATGTGCACATCGATGACTTTTGACGAACCGTGATTCCGTGTTCCCATCTTCCCGGTTCTATCCTAAACTCTCGTGATTCAATATTTCATATCTTATATGTTCACATTGACATCACTATAGTTGTCCTTTCCTTAGCAAGACTTAAACAAAGTGCACAATGTTATAAGTGTAGGGGAGTTTACTCCCACATGCTTAAACATTGAGGACAATATTTATATTAAACAAAGGCCCAATTCTATCGAAGTTAAGTGGGCTTTTCCTTGTATTTGTCCTCATTTTAACCGGAAAATTGATTTTCGACATTTTTCAAAATTTTTAATCTATTTTGGCCTAATAGTATAGTAGTATTCTCCTTTGTTATCGTTATTTACTTTCCTTTCTTAAATAAAGTTTAATAAAGTGGTTTTAAATTTTTCAAAGTCGTGAATATTTTGACTCAACCCGAGTTTACTTATCTAAGTTTACTCTAGCTAGTATCCTTAACGTGTTTAAGTCAAGTTTTGCTAGGCTTTTATATAGGGAACTTTAAAACGCGAAAGTCTTAACTCTTACGGGTTAAGAACATGAACTTTTCGCAAGTTCCCATAATTGATCCTAGAGAGTCGTTTATCAAGGGAACTTTAAAATGTGATTTCTAAACTTGAAAAAGTCTAAGAATTTGCAAGATCCTATAGATGACTCGAAAACCCAAAACTTTGATTTAATTGGCTAAGCATCCACGAGTCTCATTCCTTGAGATTTTAAATTGTGGAGAACGAGAGATGATAGAGTCAATTATAAGTTGGTATTCTTTCGTGAATTTATGTGAGTTGATTATAAGCCTATTCTCCCATCGCTTGCTAATAAATTTATCTGCAATAAATAAGGTTGTACGATTTGAAAAGTTACTTAGCTTCTAGCACATGATCGTTTAAAAGTTGCTCGGTATTAATTAGAGTTCATAGCCAAGGCATAACTTATTGAAGCGGGATGCAAAGATTGGCGAGTCCGAAAAGGCCCTAACAAGGCATGAGGGCTACATTTTGTTGCTAAAGATCCAAAAGTGATGTGAAGAATCGTTTATCAAAAATCAATATGAAGGATCGAGACACACGGCGAAAAGCAAATACTCCCCAAAAGATCATGGAGAGATCTATCCAAAAAGGCCCTAACAAGGTATGAGGATAAATAGATCCAAGTCCTAAAAGGAGGCGGATCGTTGTATATCAAAGTCCAAAATAAAGATTGGAGAAAAATGAAGAAGTCGTGGTCCAAATATGAAGAATCTCTCAAAACTTCAAGTGAAGAAATTCCTATTATGAAGAGAAGACCATAATTTCAAGAACGTCTCTCAAGATTTGAAGTATGAAGTCACTGCCAAATATCGGTCCGAGAGAGGTCTCAAATCGTGAAGCAAGTTATGCCAAGATATGAACTTTATGAGGTCCCGAGAAGCAGTTTTAAAAGATTTTGTCCTTTAGCTAACTATTGATTAAATCGTCCTACTTTATTTTCGGCCTAAATAAACTATTGAAATAAGTCAAACAATGCATCCTCGTGATCATTCAAGACAATAATAAAATATAAGAGATACACCTAGGAATAAGGGAGTCTAAGTAAATAATTGGCCCACATGAATTCGTGTTAGTTTGCTAATTTATAATAACAATGATCTCGTTTTTAAGCTTGGTATGGGGAACGTGAAACTTGAGGATGACAAACGTTTATGGCAGCCTTAAACCAATGTAAGTCTTTGATTTCTTTACTTGTTTTCTATCTTCTTATTTTCCTTAAATGTTTAGTATTTAATAAAGACCAAGGTGGGTTATTTATGATGAAAAATGTAAACCGTGCTTTAAAATTAATGCATTGCATGAGGGCATTGCAATGGTCAAGTGGGGATTTAATAAGTGTGAAAACACTTATCCTTTTACCACTTATTTCCAATAATAACAACACCTGAACGTGTATTTTATGTCGTAAAAGTCGAAATTATGCGTGGTTTGTATTTTTATTGTGTTCTAGGACCAAAAGATGAAAAAGGAAGAAAACACGGGCTTTCACGGGCTTTTATCGAAGAAAACGAGAAAAGACGAAGTCAAGAGATCAAGCGTGCTTAAAGAACGGATGTCCAAGACCTATTCTAAAGATTTATCGAAGAAAAAGTCTAAAGACGGAAGTTTAATGAAGTCGAAGAGCTCAAGTCTAAATTATAGAAGAAAATTATTAAGACAAGTTCAAATCCCAAGACGACGTAGAGGAAAAGACAAAGAATCAAATCGAGTCGAGAAGAAAAGAAAGAAGGAAGCACACCATACATGCACTTCCCACTTAGCCTATAAATACCCTCCTAATCACATTAGGAGGGTGGTTAGCTAGTTTCACTTTTAATTTTTCCATTCTAGTTTTTAGAGAGAGAAAGTTCCAAACTTTCTCTCACTAAGTTTTTCATCTTTACTTTCTTTTAATCTTTCAAGTTTAAGCTTTTTTGTATTTGGATTTCATTAATCAAAATTCAAGTTTAAGTATTTTGTTCTTTAATCTCTTTCTACATTTCTTGGTTTACTTTAACTTTTGATCCGAAATTTATACTTCATACGTTTGATTTGATGATTTCGTGGTTAAAAGGTTAATCTTTCTTATTCCTACATAAGCTCATATACGTATAGGCTATAAGCTCTTTTTGCTTATTGGCTTATTTCTTATTTATAGCTTATTTCATTTTCGGATTATTTAAAAAGTCTAGTGTTTTTAAAAAAGATTCGATTTATTAAGTTTGCTTATTTTGAGTTTTGAAAGTTGCCAAATTTATGCTTATTGAGTTGTTTAAGGTTCGGTTAAAATAGCTTATTGTATGTGCTTATTGAGTTTTCAGCTTACCACCAATTTCGGATTAAGTTTGTTTCCATCACAATATTGGGGATTTAAACATTCCGACGAGATAGTGATTTGTATCACAATAACCCTTAAGGGTTCTACTTTGCGATAATTGTGTTTTTACCCCTTATTCTGATCTAGGATTGCGATCGCTCATTGCGATCGCATATTCCGACGGAACTTAAGGTTTAAGTTAAGTTGAAACTCTGCCCAAATTTTGTTAACTACTTTCCGATTGACAACATTGCGACAGAGGTGTTTAGATTATTCCGATCTGAAGCATTCCGATCTAGGACTTTCCGACAGACAGCATATTGCGACAGATTTGATTTTGTTATTCCGATGGATATTCAGATGAACATTCCGATAGCTTTGGACTTGTATTATTCCGATGAATTAATTATTCCGATGGTTCTAATTTTGGTGCATCCCGATAGGAAGGATTTGTTACATTCCGATAGTTTGAGCTTCTAAGTTTTAAAAGTTTTGCAAAGTTTTAAGTTCTAAAATTACTTGTTAAATTTCACTTTACTCAACGACAATCATTTGCTTTTAAGTTTAGAATTAGATAATCAAACAAAACCATCCTCTTGTTCATGTCGCACTTTCTACCAATAATCAATTCGAAGAGATCGGACGATAATATTGTATACCTGGCTAAAACGAGTTATTACATATGACTCTAACTGTGATGATCTCAATACCGCCCAGGCAGCTCTCAGGGAAAATCTTTCACTTTATACCAAATACTACCAATGCTACTAGTATTGTAACTTATCAAGTTGAGCAAGTGTCTGAGTATCCAGAACAGCCTCCGGTGGTTAGTAGCTCAGCCGAGGGGACTAACAATGATAGCAATATCAATGCAAGTCCCCAGACTGTGAGTGAAACACAACCTGGAGCTATTCTGTCTACAAATTCGTTTGCTCAACATGGTTTGGTCTCAGTGTCGGCATCTATGCTTAGCCAAATGAATAATGCGATCAACCACACCCTTGGGATTAATCGGACATTATCTGACGAGCTTGCTTTGTATAAGGAAAAGGTTAAAACCTTGGAATTAACTCCAGTGACCAATACCTTAACCAATCCTGAATTTGATAGGTTTAGGAAAGTTCAAATGGATAACCTGCTAGAAACTGAAAGTTTAAGAGCAAATCTTTCAAAAGAACTTAAAGAAAAAGAGTCAGTCGTTAATAATTTTCAACAACTTCAAACAGATTCCGAAATTCTTGAGTCTAAAAGGGTTGAAACGAAAATTAAAACGTCTGAGAGAATTAAACAAACTGAAATTAAGCTTTTAAAACAATACTCGGCTTCACATCTAGTACACTTGTTTCATGCATCGTTTAAGGAATTCACTTTATCACGTCTAATAGACCTACCACCTAACCCGGGGTATGCAAACCAAGCATTTAACCACAACCCACGACTTTACGATGCTACCAAGTTAGGATTGGCATTAGATCCGATTGTGTTTCCAAATGAATCCGAGAATTCATCACTACATGAAGAGAATTGGTCAAAAATGATTTTTACATATCCTGAGTATGATTATGCTCAGCTTAATGCAGAAAATGAAAAAATAGATCTGAGAACTCGCTTAATATGCAAAGGGAATTTATCCAACCAATTTACATGCCTACTAAAGAAAGTCTTAGTATACTTCCTATACTTGTCAATTTGGATGAACCTATGGAAATTCCAAAGGATCTTCCACCAGTAAGTACGGTATTGCTAAACTTGAAACAAATTTGGCGATATCTTACCAACTTTGACAAGGTCATCAAGGAATGTACGACTTCAATGGCTCAAACCGCTGGAGAATGGGCTTTGGAACACATGAAAACGGTGTTTGAGAAAGAGATCGTTCCGTTTGTAAACAATGTTAAAGAAGGTCTTCTAGATCTTGGGGAAAATTTTAACTTTGAATTGGGTGAAGTTCGAAAAGTTTTTAATGAAATGGATGATGCTTATGAACAACATCTAATTAAGAAAGAAAAGATTTTGTCCGAATATGACCGATTCTTGGAACATATAGTGTCTCTCGAAGTGATGCAAGTTGTTACTAATGAATATGCTCTTGAGATTACTTCTGCTTTGAATAAATGTGATGATGTGCATGATCTTTATGTGAATATTGTTGCACCTGTGAATAATGTAGATAATCATTCTTGTCACGAATCTAACGCTGAATTTTTAAAGCTTCAAGATTCTTATCATTCACTTTCAGAATGTTTTGACAAGGTTGAAAAACATTCTATAGCTCTTGAACTTGAAAATCAAACTCTTTCAAAACTAAATGTTTGTGAAAACAACGTTGAGACAAGTGACAAGATGATTCAGGTGATGCAATCATTAGAGGAAGATGTTACGAGACTTAAGAGAGAATTACTAGCAACAAAAACAGAACTAGAGGCTGCAGAGACTAAAAATCATGTCCTAGAAAATAGAATTACTTCTATACTAGGAGAGCGTGAACAAGTAAAGCAGGGTGACTCACAAAATTTTGGTTCAATAGAAGAACGCCTCGCTTTTAATGCGACAGAGCAAAAGTCATTAATTGACCAACTGAACAAGAAATGCGAGGAAATCTCTGACCTAAATATTCATCTCATAGACAAAAACATGGTTATAGCTGAATTAAAGGAGACACTTTAACTCAAAGGACGAGAAGGTGTTGATAATCCAGCTACAGTCTCTGCCCCGACCTCTAGTGCTCCAAAAACCAACAAGGTGGTGATCACTGAGAACCCGTACTATAAGAACAATCCACTATCATATAAGTCCTATATGGAGCATGTAGTTGAGTACGCGATTTTGCTAGGGAAGAGTTAGATGATCTCTGTGAACTTGAACCTAGGAATAGTCACTATTACCATGCGCATGCTTTCATTGAGAGGGTACAACAATGCTTAGAGAACTTGAAGTACATAGGAATACCGGGTTCTGCACCACTTAAACAACAAACCACCACCATTGCCATAACTCCATTAAATAAGACCCCAGGAGCTAAGCCAGTTTTAAACACACTGATGAGATGGCATTTATACATGATCTCATCGTTCTTTTCGGGCTTTAAATGCATAAAAATGTCATAATATACCATATATATTCTTTTGTTTGTTTACTTGTGTATTTTAGGTATGGATATCGTGAAAAAGACAAAAGATCACAAGATACAAGGAAAAACGGACACGAGAAACGACGCCGTACAAAGAACCGGGCCCTAATTCATGGAATACTCAACAAATACCCTTGAAGACTTGAAGACATACAAGATTGATCCTCATTTATTGAAGAAATGACACTTAAAACCCTTGTATATTAATAATTACAAGTTTGGTCCCTTAAGTTTTTTAAAATTACACAAAAGGTCCTTCAACTTTGAAGAAATGGCAAGATTAGTCCCTCAACAATTTCAAATTGTCAAATATGGTCCCTCATCAAGCCAAAGATACATTGAAGACCTTTGAATATCAACATTGTCCAAAATCAGCCCTTGAAATATCTCAAAATGGCAAAAGAAATCCTTATAAACCTTTTGGAAAGTATTGTGCCAAATTTGCCAAAAGCTGAAAGTTGTTACAAAGGATTTGGGCGCTGACACGTTTTTAAACACAAATGAAAGGAAAGAAAAAGAAGAAGGGCCAAATGTGTATACTGAAACATTCAAATATACAAATTACGCCAAACAACTTCCACTTCCCCCATTTTCGGATCAAACGTGTCACTATTCACCTTTTCACACCCAGATTTTACATCAACTTAAACAAAGGGTAAATCTAAATTACCTTGACACACGTTTGATTTACACACTCTAAATCCCATCCTAACCTCAAAACCCTCACTCCCACTCACAATGGACCCCACCCCCAAATACCCGTTCACCTATCATGTGACTACTTGCCCTCCAAGTCATGCCACGTGTCAAGATCAACAACTGAGAGCCTTTGCTTCATCACAAAGCTAAAATGAACGTTTGGGATCACTTTGGACAACTCATCAACAAGAAACTGCCTCAAGGACGTAAGGGCATTTTAGAGAATTCACTTCTAGGGTTTGTGAATAGTGTAGCCTGACATTTGCCTATAAAAGGAGACCTCAACATGTGAGAGTCCCTTTGTTCCAGTCTTTACCTTTTAAACTTGTAATTCCTTTTTAAAATTTATAAAAGTTGGTATTTTGAGAAAATTGTAATTCCTTTTTATGTTTTTGAAAGTTGGTGTTGTTTAAAGGGTGATTCTGAGTTCCATCGATTGTTATAAGTCTGCTTGAACCTTTTGGATCAAGGACGTTTATGCTTGGTAAGGTTTTTCAAGTTTGAAAAAGCTTGAAAGAAGGTTCTGATTAGTCTTATTTTTGTGTACTAACCCTTAACCATTAGCTATAAGCTCTTGCAAGCTTGTTGACACCAAGCTTGTGAAGGGATTAGAGCCCTTGGTTGAATTGTTTGCTGCATGTGTTGAAGACATCAAGTCCTTGAGTTTCTGCTTTGAAGCATCAACCAAGGCATTCATCATCTTTCTTATTGAAGTACCTTGGTCTTGTTCTAGTTGTTGAACAAGGTCCAAGGAGCATTGCTGGTCTTCCTAGGATGTTGTGGAAGGCAGGTATAACCCCTTGTTAAGATTCCTCTAAAAATTTCATGTTTTTGCTTATTTTGTACTTTGGTATATGATTTGGTGTTCTTGTGTTTGTGCTGGTTCTTTTGGTGTTTGATTGTGTTAGTTGGTGCCTTGTAAGTGTTTTGATCATTAAAATCAGTAGGTCGTGTGTAAAAATCAGAAGTTGCTTTGAAAAGTGCTTGATTAAGGGTTGTTTGGGATTACTGGTTCATAAGGCCTTGTGGCCTTGTGCCCTTGGTTCTTAGGGTTTGGGAGGTCTAAACAAGTCCTAATATACAAGTTTTAGTCATTGGTTTACTTTCTGAAAGTTTGGAAAAGTTATTTGAAGTTTTGCAAAAATCTGATAAAAGTGGTTTTGGAATTGGTCAAACACATCAGATCCAATAACTTCTTTGTTTGTTGGATCTAAGGTCTGAAATCAGGTTTGGGAATAGTTTGGGTGATAAGCTATCTATTGGTTATCTAGTTGTTGAATTTGGTGGCTTATTGTGATTTTTATAGCTTATCAAAGTTTGCTGAAGTGGTCATTTGCATCAGCAAAGTGACCACCTCATTTGGTGTTGCATTTTGATTTCTAGTTTAAGGATTGCTGTTTTGTTGCTTGGATCCTATTTGTGTGCTGCTTGTGAGATTATTTGGGTATTTGGACTGTTTTGTTCATAGCTTATAAGCCCACTGGCTTATTGGCTTATTTGTGCCAAAACACATCAAGTTTACCCAACTGGTAAGCTTTGATTCACAAGGTTTGCACTCAAACCTTGACCAGCAGGGTGAAAAACAAGTCCATACACTTCATTAAGTCTATCAACGTCCACTTTGTTCCTGTCAGCGTTTGATTTCAACTTGTCAGCGTTTGACTTTTGGTCAAACTTGGTTTCAAGGCTTATTGAATCTGTTTTGCTTATTGGTACATGGAACAACTTAGTTTTTGTAATAGAACTCATTTTTCTCAGCTTAATATCAATTCTGGAAGGTTACAAGTCTTTTGGTTAAGCTTTTGCTAGAAAACTAGCTTATTTGGCTTTTTCAGCCAGCTTATTTGCTCTTACAGCTTATTCTACTTGGCTTTTTGTGATTTTCTTGATTCATTATTCTTAGTTAAGCTATTTGTGAGCCTTTGCAACAAACTAGAGCTTCTGAGGTGTCCTAAATCTCAAACCCGACTATTTTGTCGTTTTGTGAAATAATACTTTGCTTATTTCTGGCTTATTGAGTGAGCTTTTTCAAAATTTCTTTTTACAGATCTCATAAGCATCCCAAAAGAAGGTTGTGTGTCAAATTAGAGCTTATGGCATTAGCTTATTGCTTAATGGGCTGAAAAGCCCAATAAGAATAAGCTGTGTGCTTAATAAGCTGTGATAAGCTCATATTCAGCTTTTGGGCCTTTAGAGTTTTGTTCTTAGAATTGAATTTTGAGTCAGATAGGGCTTTTCCAAGTCAATTGGGCCAAGTTTGACTTTTTGGGCCCAAAAGCCCAATTGTGTTGACTGTTTTTGGTTTTGGCCCATTTGAGGGCCCAATAGGGGTATTCTGATAATTTCACTTTGATTTTCTGATTATTTAGGTTAAATTAAACTAGTTTGCAAGTTTTTAGAATTTTTTATAATTTTTGGATTTTTAATATTATTTTATTATTATTTTTTAAATTTCACATTTTCAACATTTTACATTTTTCTTAGGTTTAATACATTAAAATAGGAATTTAACAACTTTTAGAATAATTTTATCACTTCTAGATTAATTTTTATAATTATTTTAATTTTTAATAGTTTTTAAATCATTTTAAATAGTTTTTATTAGTTTAAAAATTTCTAAAATAGTTTTTAATCTTTTTAGGTCATTTTAGAGGTTTACCAATTGAAAAATCTTTTTTTGGGCTTTTTGATAATTTATTTGATTTTAGGGCTTTAATTAGCCTTTAAAAATTGAATATTTAATTATTTAAAAGGTTTGAAAAAGTTTTGATCATTGGTAAACTCTTAGTTTATTTATTTTGATTTTTGGAGAATTTTTGGTAATTTTTAGAATTAATTTTTATTTTTGTGGTTTTTAAGGTTCTACGTTTTAACTTTCTAGTAGTAATAATTTTTATTTTTACGTCTTCGTCATCTTCTTTTCTCATCCCATTCTAAACCAATCATTAATCACAAACATTTAACAAGTTTTTCACACACATATACCTCCTTGGGAAACGAACTTTGAATTCATAAGGGTCATTAGTGCTTGATTTTCCTAAATCATCACTCGATACTTTCCCTATTTACGCTCTTTTCCTAAAGAGTAGTAAAACACTACAATCATTTTGGCGCCGCTGCCGGGGAGGTGTGTCGTGATTAATTTGTATTGTTGTTTTTAATATTAACCATAAATAGTATTTGTATTAGTAGAACTCTACTAATACGTATTATCGGTTTTCTTGGTTTCTCTTGTAAAAATATTATTACTATATTGTATTAAGTATCACAACAAATAAACAATATCTCCAAAAGTGTGAAAACACAACCTTAATTGGGATTTCATCACTCAATTATTGTATTCGAATCTCAAACAAAAAGAAAAAGGCAAAAATAGATAAATACTTTCGTGAAGCTCGATTTTGAAAAATACAAACTATAAGGTGGGTATAAGGCGGGTATTATAAAATATACCCTAAGGAAAAAGGCTCTTAAGTGCTTCGCGCCGCCTCGTTTCCCTGCTTGCTTGTGAGTATTTTGAAATTGAAGGCTAATCGAGGGTTTTGCCGCCCAAAGTATTATTACGTATAATATATTTGCTTGGTTTCTTTGTGATTAAACCCTCTTGAACAATTTGGTTTTCACCAAAGTTCTAAAGTCATTCGAAGGAGTTCACTCCACGTGATCGTTTTCATTCCTTTGATGCTTCTTTAATCAAGAGTTTGATTCGAGGAGAGATTTTGTAGATTGTTGTCTACGAAGATACACCAAAATCCAAAAAAATTAAATATCATCAAAAACACAAAAAAAATTGAAAATTCACAAAACACCCAAAAAGAATCTTCTTTGCTCACCTCCCATTCTTCGTGAAGTTTATGATCACTCGTAATCAAGCAAAACGAGCTCGTAAACATCTTCAAAAGCAAGCCAATCAAGAGTCGTTGATTGTAGAAGAACCTCCAATTGTTGAACCTATTGTAGAACAAGAAGTCGTCATGGCTAATCATACTATGATGGAGTTGCTACAAGCACCCACCGAGGGTTTTGGAGAGGCTATTGTGATTCCCGCCATCCTTGCGGAGAATTTCGAGATTAAGACGGGTTTAATGTCGATGTTGCAAGCAAATAAGTTTAGAGGTCACGAGAAAGACAACCCGCATTATCACATTAGGAATTTTAACCGTCTCACCGCTACTAGCAAGTTTAAGGATGTTCCACATGACGCCATTAAGATGATGTTGTTTCCATACTCGTTAGATGGACCCGCAAAAATTTGGCTTGAGAAAGAACCACCAAATTCGATTTTGACATGGGCCGATCTCGTTTCTAAGTTTGTGAACAAGTTTTTTCCACCATCTAAAACAACACATTTGAAAAATGAGATTTCACGATTTGTGCAAAGAAATAATGAAAGTTTTTCAATGGCATGGGAACGATTTAAAGAAATGTTACATGAATGTCCACACCATGATTTTACGGAATTGCATCAAATTGATACTTTTTATAATGGGCTTAATGATCATGAACGAGATTATTTGAATGCCGCCGCGGGTGTAATTTTTTGTGCAAGACGACAAATGAAGCTTTACAAATCATCGAGAATAGATCTAAGGTTTATAGCCCTCGTAACACACCGAGTGTTGCCAATTTGGGTTCGTCATCATCGTCATAATCGTCTCGTAGCATTAATGCCTTACATGATGAAGCTAATGAGGAAAATCGATTTTTTGATAGATTTGCTAATCTAATGTCCCATTGGAAAGCTCAAGAAGCTTCAAATTCCGCTTCGGTTAAAGCGGTTGCTAAGAGTTGTTTGTCTTGTGGTGGAGCTCATGATCTTTCCGAGTGCATTACCGCGGATGGTAACACTTCGAGTGCTTATGTAGCAACGGGAACTTACAACCAAAACGGTCAAGGTTCCCGCCCAAATCAAGCTCCACCAAATCAAAATGCTAATAATTATCGAAACAACAACCAAGGTGGTAATTACCAAGGCAATTCACGCAATTATAACAAAGGGAATTATCAAAATGGGAATGGACAAATTTCTATCAAAACCAAAACCGTGATTTTCAAAACACTACACAAGGTTTTCAAAATGCTCACACTAAAAATTTGCAAGGAGAATTTTTGGATTATGCTAAAGCAAATGATGCTAAATTTGATAACATGCAACGTGAGATGATTAGCTTAAGATCCGAGTTGAAAAACGAGCTAAAAAATGAACTTGCTAATGAACTTAAAACTCATGCAAACAAAATGGAAGGAAATGTCCAACGTCTTCAACAAAATCAACTAAAGATGGAATTAGGACAACATGAGATTAAGCAAGAGTTATTAAAAGCGGATGCTAGGCAATCAAAATTTGAGGACCGAATGGCTAAGATGTTTGAAGCAATCATGTGTAAACCCTCTTCCTCGGGTGGTCTTCCTAGTGATACCATTGCAAACCCGAAGGGAGAAATGAAGGTTATTACTACACGAAGTGGTAAAACTTTCAAGGAACCAATCTCTCGTCCAAGTACTTCTACGGAGAAGGAAATCGAGAAAGAACCCGAGGTGATGGTCGAAAAGGAGCACATTACAATCCCACGAAGTACCGCTCAAACCACACCTACGGTTGAACCAAGACCAATTGTGGAACCCGAGTTTCCAAGGCCGTTGCCTAATGACCAACCCACACCAACTTTACCCTACCCTTCAAGACGTGACAAGGAAAAGGCACGAGAACGGAATAATTATCAATTTGAGCTATTTATGAAAATGTTTCGAGATATGCATTTTAACATAAGTTTTGCCGACACTCTTATCATGATGCCTCGATTCGCCGCAAACTTCAAAAGTATGCTAAACAACAAAGAGAAGTTACAACAATCGTCTAGTTGTTCATCGGTTTTTCTTAGCCGCATACCACAAAATGTCGGTGATCCCGGTAAATTTTCGATTCCGTGTGCCATTCAAGATATGGAGGAATGCTACGCCTTGGCCGATCTTGGTGCTAGTATTAATTTAATGCCTCTTGAGATTTTCAAATCGCTTTCGCTTCCGGCTCTTACTCCTTCGAACATGTCTATCGAGATGGCCGATCATTCTACGATTTTAGCATGTGGAGTAGCCGAGGACGTTTTCGTTAAAGTCGGAAAGTTTTACTATCCCGTTGACTTTATCGTTGTAGACATTCCTATCGATCGAAAAGTTCCTCTCATTTTGGGTCGTTCATTTTTGGATACATCAAGAGCATTTATCGATGTTCATGCTCGAAAAATCACCCTTCGTTTCAATGAAGAAGAACTTGTCATCAATGCAACACAAAACTCCAATCTTTCTCATGTCTATTCTATTGCAACTTTAAACCATGGTAATTCAACCAATGTCGTTTGCAAAGAATTTTCACCAAGAGTTTTAGGAAATGTCGCCAAAAACAATTTACCATTTCCTCCGCCGGTGAAGGTTATGAGTGTAAAGCCTACAAAGAAGAAACCGTCAATACTTGAATCAAAAAATCCTTCACCTCACCACGAACATTCATTCTTGAAAAGTGTTGATAAGTTGCCGGTTTCTACTGAAGATCCTTCGGATGATGAATATGTAGACCCCGATGGGGAGGTTTTCTTCGTCGATAAACGTTTTGAGAACTTGCCACCACCAAAACCAAAACGGTTTACAAATGTGAGAATTTTTACTGTGACTAACATCGTCTTAGAAACACCAAATATTTTGACATAATCAAAAAGGGTTTTCATAAGGAGAGTTTAAAAGATAAAAAAGGAAAAGATTTTAAATATGATTTAATTGATTTTTCTACAAATCTAACTCCGTCATCACCACGTGTTTTGAGTGCTACAAGCTCGTCTACTCCTTTTGTTGATGGTTTGTGTGGTTTTAGTATGGGGGAAGCCCCTTATGTTCCCTCATCCTTGTCCACCGAGGACGAGATATTCGATCCCGGAATTTCATGTAAAGGGAAATCTCGGTCTTCCACCGATGCAATAAATGGAAAATCTTTCTATTTGCTTGGTGCGAGTCTACCTCGAGTAGCTCAAAAGTTTGTCTTACCAATTGTCCCACCCTTCTACTTCTCATTTATTTTCTTCAAACTCTTTGATTTTATGGCACATGTTGAAGTGGCGTTAATTTGTTTTTCCAATGAAAACGAGAACGCCATCTTCGATCCCGGTATTTTGCACCATCAAAGGACTTAGTCCTTAATACCAGTTGCTTGTTGGGCCTTGTTTATCATGTAAGCCCCACCAAAAATTGACCATACCATGATTTTCCCTAAATGTTCACATTTTGAGGGGATCGAGTCGAGCTCATGACTCGGTAATAAAAAACGAGGTACCTCGTGGGGGAGATCCCATGCTTATCTTTTATGCTTACTATTCACTAATAAGGGGACTTGTACCCTTTCAACTCGTTGTCTCGTGGTTGTTTGTGATTGTGTTATCTAGATCATCATCATCATCTACGATTGAAGACTCTCGTGTTCGTTTACGTGAGCCTCCATCGTTTGCTTGAAGAAGTTTTTCACGAATCCATGACATATCCTTTATTGTTCTAACAATTATCTTTTATCATACTTAATAAACGGCTTTAGATATATTGTTGATCACCCTTTCCATGCTAGATCCTAAGCATTCGACTCTTCGTCTCTAGTATGGGGGTGCTCCACCTTTAGACTCGAAACATTGAGGACAATGTTTACTTTTAGTATGGGGGGGTGAATAAGTACTTGCTTTGCTACGCCCTCACGCTTTCCAACTTTCAATGTTTTGTTTTGTTGCTAATAAGGCTAAAAATGGCCAAATTTTAAAATTTTTCTTAGTTTTTAATAAGTGTTTTAAGACACGAATGTATATTTTCCGATGGGTAGAATAAGAGTTAATTTTTAACTTGATGGGCATTTGGAGCCATTTACATTCCTTAACCCGCTCAATTCAAGTTTTGCTAGACTTTTATATAGGGAGCTTTAAAACACGAAAGTCTTAACTCTTTCGAGTTAAGAACAAGAACTTTTCGCAAGTTCCTATAATTGATCCTAGAAAGTCACTTATCAAGGGAACTTTAAAACGCATTCTCTAAACTTGAAAAAGTCCAAGAAAATGCAAGATCCTATAGGTGGCTTGAAAACCCAAAACTTTGATTTGATATAGTCTTAACGAAAGCTAATCCAAATTTGGCTTAATTTTGACTTGCATGGCTAAGTATTCACGAGTCTCTTTAATTAGAGGTCTTTATATAGTGAAGAACGAGAAATGATAGAGTTAGACAAGTGATCATGCTAAACGTAGAACATGAAAATGTTCTTTCAAAAACTCATATGTTTTTAATTGTGGCTTTTTCTTCCCATAAGATCAATGCATTAGGAATAAATCATAATTGCAATAAGTAAGGTCGTACGATTTGAAAGGTTACTTAGCCTCTAGCGCAAGATCGTTTAAAAGTTGCTCGGGGTTGAATAGAGTTCATAGCCAAGGCATAACTTATTGAAGCGGGACGCGAAGATTGGCGATCATCCAAAAAGGCCTAACAAGGCATGAGGAGCTCTATTTTTGCTAAAGATCCAAAGATGATGTGAAGTATCATTATTCCTAAATCAATATGAAGGATCGAGACACACGACGAAAAGCAATTACTCCCCTAAAGATCATGGAGAAAGTCTATCCAAAAAGACCCTAACAAGGTATGAGGATAAATATATCCAAGTCCGAAAAGGAGGCGGATCGTTGTATATCAAAATCCGAAGTAAAGATTGAAGAAAATGATGAAGTCGTGGTCCAAAATGAAGAATCTCTCAAAAACGTCAAGTGAAGAAATTCCAAATATATGAAGAGAAGACCATAATTTCAAGAACGTCTTCCCAAGATTTGAAGTATGAAGTACATGCCAAATATCGGTCCGAGAAAGGTCTCAAATCGTGAAACGAGTTATGCCAAGATATGAACTTAAGGAGATACACGAGAAGCCGTTTTAAAAGATTTTGTCCTTCGGCTAACTATTGATCAAATCGTGCTACTTTGCTTTCGGACTAATAACTACTCAAATAAGTCGATATGAATCACTTGTGATCCATGACAAATAGATAAAAAATGCTAGTAACCCATTTCCTTTTATAATAACTAGGATTGCGGGGAGAAAAAGTATTACACAATTTGGACGTATGAGTAGTGTTAGCATTGTGACTTGTACCAACAATGATCTCGTTTTTGCACTTAGCATGGAATGTATGACAATCAAGGACGACGAAGTTTACTCGAAGGGACATTTACTTGTTTCTATTCTTTGACCCTAAAAGTCACTTTTTGTGATGAAAATCATACATTATGTCTTTACACATCCTCGTTGTATGTTGCAAGTCTTTTACTTTTCAATAAAGGTTAATAAAATTTAACTTTGGTGATGCTTAGATACTTTATTCTAGCATTGCGTGAGGGCACGGCAATGGCTTAGTATGGGGGAGTGATGAGATGGCATTTATACATGATCTCATCGTTCTTTTCGGGCTTTAAATGCATAAAAATGTCATAATATACCATATATATGCTTGTGTTTGTTTACTTGTGTATTTTAGGTATGGATATCGTGAAAAAGACAAAAGATCACAAGATACAAGGAAAAACGGACACGAGAAATGAAGCCGTACAAAGAACCGGGCCCTAATTCATGGAATACTCAACAAATACCCTTGAAGACTTGAAGACATACACGATTGATCCTCATTTATTGAAGAAATGACACTTAAAACCCTTGTATATTAATAATTACAAGTTTGGTCCCTTAAGTTTGTCAAAATTACACAAAAGGTCCTTCAACTTTGAAGAAATGGCAAGATTAGTCCCTCAACAATTTTAAATTGTCAAATATGGTCCCTCATCAAGCCAAAGATACATTGAAGACCTTTGAAGATCAACATTGCCCAAAATCAGCCCTTGAAATATCTCAAAATGGCAAAAGAAATCCTTATAAACCTTTTGGAAAAGTATTGTGCCAAATTTGCCAAAAGCTGAAAGTTGTTACAAAGGATTTGGGCGCTGACACGTTTTTAAACACAAATGAAAGGAAAGAAAAAGAAGAAGGGCCAAATGTGTATACTGAAACATTCAAATATACAAATTGCGCCAAACAACTTCCACTTCCCCCATTTTCGGATCAAACGTGTCACTATTCACCTTTTCACACCCAGATTTTACATCAACTTAAACAAAGGGTAAATCTAAATTACCTTGACACACGTTTGATTCACACACTCTAAATCCCATCCCAACCTCAAAACCCTCACTCCCACTCACAATGGACCCCACCCCCAAATACCCGTTCACCTATCACGTGACTACTTGCCCTCCAAGTCATGCCACGTGTCAAGATCAACAACTGAGAGCCTTTGCTTCATCACAAAGCTAAAATGAACGTTTGGGATCACTTTGGACAGCTCATAAACAACAAACTTCCTCAAGGACTTAAGGGCATTTTAGAGAATTCACTTCTAGGGTTTGTGAATAGTGTAGCCTGGCATTTGCCTATAAAAGGAGACCTCAACATGTGAGAGTCCCTTTGTTCCAGTCTTTACCTTTTAAACTTGTAATTCCTTTTTAAAATTTATAAAAGTTGGTATTTTAATAAAATTGTAATTCATTTTTATGTTTTTGAAAGTTGGTGTTGTTTAAAGGGTGATTCTGAGTTCCATTGATTGTTATAAGTGAGCTTGAACCTTTTTGGATCAAGGACGTTTATGCTTGGTAAGGTTTTTCAAGTTTGAAAAAGCTTGAAAGAAGGTTCTGATTTTGCTTATTTTTGTGTACTAACCCTTAACCATTAGCCATAAGCTCTTGCAAGCTTGTTGACACCAAGCTTGTGAAGGGATTAGAGCCCTTGGTTGAATTGTTTGCTGCATGTGTTGAAGACATCAAGTCCTTGAGTTTCTGCTTTGAAACATCAACCAAGGCATTCATCATCTTTCTTATTGAAGTACCTTGGTCTTGTTCTAGTTGTTGAACAAGGTCCAAGGAGCATAGCTTGCCTTCCTAGGATGTTGTGGAAGGCAGGTATAACCCCTTGTTAAGATTCCTCTAAAAATTTCATGTTTCTGCTTATTTTGTACTTTGGTATATGATTTGGTGTTCTTGTGTTTGTGCTGGTTCTTTTTGTGTTTGATTGTGTTAGTTGGTGCCTTGTAAGTGTTTTTGATCATTAAAATCAGTAGGTTGTGTGTAAAAATCAGAAGTTGCTTTGAAAAGTGCTTGATTAAGGGTTGTTTGGGATTACTGGTTCATAAGGCCTTGTGGCCTTGAGCCCTTGGTTCTTAGGGTTTGGGAGGTCTAAACAAGTCCTAATATACATGTTTTAGTCATTGGTTTACTTTCTGAAAGTTTGGAAAAGTTATTTGAAGTTTTGCAAAAATCTGATAAAAGTGGTTTTGGAATTGGTCAAACACATCAGATCCAATAACTTCTTTGTTTGTTGGATCTCAGGTCTGAAATCAGGTTTGGGAATAGTTTGGGTGATAAGCTATCTATTGGTTATCTGGTTGTTGAATTTGGTGGCTTATTGTGATTTTTATAGCTTATCAAAGTTTGCTGAAGTGGTCATTTGCATCAGCAAAGTGTCCACCTCATTTGGTGTTGCATTTTGATTTCTAGTTTAAGGATTGCTGTTTTGTTGCTTGGATCCTATTTGTGTGCTGCTTGTGAGATTATTTGGGTATTTGGATTGTTTTGTTCATAGCTTATAAGCCCACTGGCTTATTGGCTTATTTGTGCCAAAACACATCAAGTTTACCCAACTGGTAAGCTTTGATTCACAAGGTTTGCACTCAAACCTTGACCAGCAGGGTGAAAAACAAGTCCATACACTTCATTAAGTCTGTCAACGTCCACTTTGTTCCTGTCAGCGTTTGATTTCAACTTGTCAGCGTTTGACTTTTGGTCAAACTTGGTTTCAAGGCTTATTGAATCTTTTTTGCTTATTGGTACATGCAACAACTTAGTTTTTGTAATAGAACTCATTTTTCTTAGCTTAATATCAATTCTGGAAGGTTACAAGTCTTTTGGTTAAGCTTTTGCTAGAAAACTAGCTTATTTGGCTTTTTCAGCCAGCTTATTTGCTCTTACAGCTTATTCTACTTGGCTTTTTGTGATTTTATTGATTGATTATTCTTAGTTAAGCTATTTGTGAGCCTTTGCAACAAACTAGAGCTTCTGAGGTGTCCTAAATCTCAAACCCGACTATTTTGTCGTTTTGTGAAATAATACTTTGCTTATTTCTGGCTTATTGAGTGAGCTTTTTCAAAATTTCTTTTTACAGATCTCATAAGCATCCCAAAAGAAGGTTGTGTGTCAAATTAGAGCTTATGGCATTAGCTTATTGCTTAATGGGCTGAAAAGCCCAATAAGAATAAGCTGTGTGTTTAATAAGCTGTGATAAGCTCATATTCAGCTTTTGGGCCTTTAGAGTTTTGTTCTTAGAATTGAATTTTGAGTCAGATAGGGCTTTTCCAAGTCAATTGGGTCAAGTTTGACTTTTTGGGCCCAAAAGCCCAATTGTGTTGACTGTTTTTGGTTTTGGCCCATTTGAGGGCCCAATAGGGGTATTCTGGTAATTTCACTTTTATTTTCTGATTATTTAGGTTAAATTAAACTAGTTTGCAAGTTTTTTAGAATTTTTTAGAATTTTTGGATTTTTAATATTATTTTAATATTATTTTATTATTATTTTTTAAATTTCACATTTTTCAACTTTTTACATTTTTCTTAGGTTTAATACAATAAAATAGGAATTTAACAACTTTTAGAATAATTTTATCACTTCTAGATTAATTTTTATAATTATTTTAAGTTTTAATAGTTTTTAAATCATTTTAAATAGTTTTTATTAGTTTAAAAATTTATAAAAATAGTTTTTAATCTTTTTAGGTCATTTTAGAGGTTTACCAATTGAAAAATCTTTATTTGGGCTTTTTGATAATTTATTTGATTTTTTGGGCTTTAATTAGCATTTAAAAATTGAATATTTAATTATTTAAAAGGTTTGAAAAAGTTTTGATCATTGGTAAACTCTTAGTTTATTTATTTTGATTTTTGATGAATTTTTGTTAATTTTTAGAATTAATTTTTATTTTTGTGGTTTTTAAGGTTCTACGTTTTAACTTTCTAGTAGTAATAATTTTTATTTTTACGTCTTCGTCATCTTCTTTTCTCATCCCATTCTAAACCAATCATTAATCACAAACATTTAACAAGTTTTTCACACACATATACCTCCTTGGGAAACGAACTTTGAATTCATAAGGGTCATTAGTGCTTGATTTTCCTAAATCATCACTCGATACTTTCCCTATTTACGCTCTTTTCCTAATGAGTAGTAAAACACTACAATCACACACCCATCAAGGCTAAGTCAAAATCTGTCACTAATGTTCCCTTGGCTTCTACAGGAGTAATTATGTCTACTAAGGCTAAAGGATCTCAAGACAAGAAAGATAGGATCAAGCCTTCCACTAGTAGGACTGCGAAGAAGAAAGTAGAAGTTCACCCTAGGAATGTTACTTCAGTTTTAAATAAAAAGAATCATGTAGCTAAGACAAAAGGTTCTCCCTCTGAGTGGAAACCTAAGCAAAATGTGAATTCTAATTAGAAATGTTGGAATTGTAATGAATGCATGTTTTCTCAGCGTCATGATTTATGCCTTGTTGACCATGTTAATGAAATGAATGCCATTAGAAACAATCTTGAATGGAAACCAACGGGGAAGAAATTCACCCAGGTTGGATGGCAATGGTTACCCACTGGTAGGACCTTTACTTCAAATGGAACTAAGTGCCCTTTAACTAGGATCACATCCACTGAAGTTAGGTCTCAACGTCCTTTAAAAAGAAAAACAAGCACTAAACAATGGAAAAAAGGCCCTTTCACTAGGTCTGCTTCCACCATTGTGCCTACCAGTGATGAAGTCCCCAGTCAAAAAGTACCCCAGAATACTAGACAACTAGAATCTAAGCCAACAACTAGTAAGAAAATTTGGAAGCCTAAAAACTCTTCTGATAGCAAATCTAAGATAATTAAATCTGTACCTGCTAACTCAGAGGAACAATTAGATTCCGATACATCGTCTTTGTTTGGTGATATTTTCAGGTCGTCCAAATTATTCTTTGGTATTTGGACTCGGGGTGCTCAAAACATATGACTGGAGACCGCTCGATGCTCAGAAATTTCGTCAGCAAGTTTCTAGGAACGATGAAATTCGGCAACAACCATATTGCGAAGATCATGGGTTACGGTGAATATCAAATTGGGGATGTTACGATTTCAAGGGTATATTATGTGGAGGGACTTGGTCATAATTTATTTTCAGTGGGGCAATTTTGCGATTCAGACCTTGAGGTGGCTTTTCGACAACATACTTGCTTTATTCGCGATCTTGCAGGAAATGATTTGTTAAAAGGTTCTCGAGGGGATAATCTCTACACACTGTCCATTCAAAACATGATGGCCACCTCTCCTGTATGCCTTCTCTCCAAAGCATCTAAGACCAAGTCATGGTTGTGGCATCGCCGGTTATCTCATCTTAACTTTGATGCTATTAACCATTTGGCTAAAAACGAACTTGTTTGTGGTATTCCAAAACTTAAGTTCGAAAAGGATCATTTATGTTCCGCGTGTTCTTTGGGGAAAAGCACCAAGAAATCATACAAACCTAAAGCTGAAGACACCAACCAAGAACCACTGTATCTTTTGCACATGGATCTTTGCGGGCCAATGCGTACGGCTAGTGTGAGTGGTAGAAAATACATCCTCGTCATGGTGGATGGTTTTTCACGGTTTAAATGGGTAAATTTTTTAGCATCCAAGGATCAAGCACCAAAGTATATTATTACTTTCTGGAAGATTATCCAAGTACGTCTTAATGCTACTGTTCGCCGCATTCGCACTGATAATGGAACTAAGTTCGTTAATCAAACTCTACAAGACTATTATGAAAAGGTCGGTATTTCACATGAAACTTCTGTTGCTCGCACTCCACAACAAAACGGTGTCGTGGAAAGACGTAACCATAGACTAATGGAAGCTGCTAGAACTATGTTGATTTATTCGAATGCTTCTTTATTCTTATGGGCTGAAGCAGTGGCAACCACATGTTATACCCAAAACCGCTCCATCATTCGTAAACGCCATGGTAAAACTCCTGTTAGCCTCAAAATATTGAGTCTAGTATAAATGTAGAATAAATCTAGAATAAATCTATTGATTCGGAAGAGGGTATTGATTTTGAAGAATCATTTGTACTAGTAGCTCGAATGGAAGCGGTCAGGATTTTTCTTGCTTATGCTGCACATAAGGGATTCATTGTTTATCAAATGGACGTAAAGACGGAGTTTCTTAACGGTCCTTTGAAGGAATAAGTCTATGTCACGCAGCCGGAAGGATTCGTCAACCCTCATTATCCTGACAAGGTGTATCGTCTCCACAAAGCACTTTATGGACTCAAGCAAGCTCCAAGGGCGTGGTACGACGAACTTTCGAAATTTCTTGTCTCCAAAGGTTTCTCAAAAGGTTCCATTGATTTAACTTTGTTCACTTATACATATGGGGACGACATTTTGCTTGTGCAGATTTATGTTAATGACATTATTTTTGGGTCTACAAACCCAAAACTTTCAAAATGGTTTGAAAAAGTAATGCACAGCAGATTTGAAATGTCTATGATGGGCGAACTAAAATTCTTTCTAGGAATTCAAGTTCACCAATCCCCAAGTGGTATCTTCATTAACCAAGCTAAGTATTGTCAAGAGATAATCAAAAAGCATGGTATGACCTCATGTGACCCCGTTGGGACACCATTATCAACCACATCCCTAGATGCTGATTTGGAGGGATTACGCATAGATCAAACGAGATATCGTTCCATGATCGGGTCCCTCATGTACTTGACAGCAAGCAGACCTGATATTCATCATGCTACATGCTATTGTGTACGTTATCAAGCACGACCCACTAAAAAGCACCTCAAGGAGGTTAAACGGATCTTTCGGTACCTAAAGAAAACCATTCATTTGGGACTCTGGTATCCGAGGGAAACCGGTTTCTTTCTTACGGCCTATTCAAATTCTGATCATGCAGGGTGTCTTGATACACGTAAAAGTACTTCTGGTGGTGCACAATTTCTAGGTCAAGATAAGCTTGTGGGATGGTCTTCAAAGAAGCAGGATTGCACGTCACTTTCATCAGCCGAAGTGGAGTATGTGTCTCTATCTGCGTTTTGTGCTCAAGTTCTTTGGATGAGAACACAACTCACGGATTATGGCTTCCACTTTGATAAAGTACCTATGTACTGTGACTCAAAGTCTGCCATAGCCATCTCCTGCAATCCAGTACAGCATTCCCGCACGAAGCACATTGATGTCAGATATCACTTCATTAAGGAACAAGTTGAAAAGGGTATTGTTGAATTATACTTTGTTGGAACTGATTACCAATTAGCTGACTTGTTTACAAAAGCTCTTTCGAAAGAGAGGTTTGCGTATCTAGTTAGGCAAATTGGTATGAGATGTTTGACTCCAACAGAACTAGAGGTTTTGGAAAAAAAGCCTGCTTGATTCATCTATCAAACATCTATATGTAAATATTAATGAAAAAGAAAAATACAAAATTAAAAAATCCTTGAAATTCCAAAAATATTCTTCTCGACATGTCTTTCAGTATCGATAATATGGACGTGCCTAGAAATGTCGCTCAATAACGACACGGGTGTGTACATAAAGCTCGAATGAAAGTTGTAAATATTTTTCAAAACATCTCATTTCTATCTTTTACAAAGGAAATTGTCTCTTTTGGACAATATTTCCAACAACGGGTAGAGCAATCTATCTTGGGTTGAGCTTGTCACAAAACATTCCACATTTTGAGCTCAACACAATGGCTTGTAATCACTTTCAGATTGCAACCCGGATCAATTTTCACGGGGGAGTGTACGATTTAGTGCGCTTACCCTCAGCAAAAGAAGAGAAATATTCTTACACTTGAGTAGATTCGTCAAGACATTCAAAGTCTATGAACTCAAGTTTATGCTTTAGAAAAACCTCTTCGACAAAAAGAAATAGGATTTTTCAAAAAGCGTTGAACATAATTTTTTCAAGAATTCTTCAATGATTATTCATAATCTTTCAAAAATTGTGTGTTCAACAACTCCCATCCTCAAAAAGAGAAATATGGATCACATCCTCACAATGACAATTCAATTGGATCAATTTTTGAGGGGGAGCATTTTAACTTCATGCAACAGATTAACACATCTTTCTCCCGGAGATTTTCAAGACTATTTTTCAAAATATATTTTAATCAAATTTGGTATCTCTAATATCAAAAGATTTTATATATTAGAGATAGGGGAGAAAATGTGATTAAAATGTGATCTTATATAAGACTCAAGCACTTTAACTCTTACCTACATGTGCGAAACACTTTCGATTATCGATGCACATGTGAAGGGGGAGCATTTCTGAAACGACAAAACTAGCAAGGTGTTAAATGTTTTTCAAACACTTTGTTAGAATTTAAAGTGGTTTTCATGGTTACGATCAAATACCCACAACATCTTTAATTCACGACGTTATTGGTGTCAAAAGGGTGGTTAGGTTTAAGTCCTATGATCCAACCGGAACCGGAGGGATCTTCCCAGGGACAATCCAATAGATTATTAGAAGTCCTTAGGAAATATAGAGTAGAATGTGAACGTAGCTGAATGCCGACTAAGTACTGATGCTAGCACTGGAACAATCACAACAAGGTGCTGGTAATGATGTCTTGGTAAGCATTGAAGGGGTTGAAGAATGAAAAAGAAATGTAAGGATAAAGGGTGTAAAGAAAGAAGCCCTCCATACAACTTAGGCAGAAACCGGGTCAACTCATCATGAAAACAAACTCATCATGGACCCAGTGATGTGAAGCACAACCCTTTCCTAGCTACTCAGACTTCTCTCAAAATAAGTTTGTTTTATTGTCACGGAGATCAACGCGATTTCTATTGACTTTCTCACTCCGAGATAGTTGATATTGAATAGGTGGCATCTGCTCCAGCCTCTGACCACTAAAAGTGCACAAATAGAGTCTAGAGCCAAGAGATCAATCAAATCTCGTTAGGACACAAAGATGAAGATCAAGAGAGTCCTACGCTATATCCTTGTGATATTGCTAGAACACTCAGAGTGATACTACTTAGTATTCACAATGATGAGTGGAAATCCTTCCAGTGTTAACATCAAACAGCACTGCGGTAGGTCATATGCAAGATTCTTTATGAATTGAACATGTGTAAAACTGAAAAGCAACAGTGGTTTGATTCTGAATTGATTCAAACTCGTTTCAGGTTTCTACGCAATATCTTTATGGTCTTGCTAGAACACTCAGAGTGATATTTATTAATATTCACGGTGACGAATGGAAATCCTTCTAGCATCAACATAAAACAGCGCTACGGTAGGTGACTTGCGAGATTTTTTATGGATCAAACTTTTGTCAACTGGAAAGCAACAATGGTAAGATTCTTAATGAATCAAAGTTGTTCCAGGAATTTGAATTGACGACTTTAATCAAACGGATATCTATCCAACTGATTCACTCTTTATGTTCGTAGTCTTGCTTTGAGACGGTCGAGTAAAGAGAACGGCTAGTACAGTCGCGAAACCCTGTCAAGGAGATTTTTAACTAAATCTACCTATCACAGGTACGGTATTTAATATCGTATAACGGTCTTCACCGACCGGAGGTAAAACGCTACCGATTTAGGACGAATGTCAAAGCCATTCAGTCCGTGTCTATGTTTTGTCTCGAGAAGGTGGCGTCACGGTGTACTCAGCAAAGTCAAAGATTCAAAACCACATACTCATGCCTAAAGACATATTCAACAATTAATAGTGTGAGCATGTGGATGAAGACACAAGATCGCAAGATGGCAAAGACAAGTCAAGGATTATTTTAAGATCTCAAGATTAAAGACAAAGTCAAAAGACAACGACAAAGGCTCAAAGATCACAGCATGAAGGGACAAGACTACGATTACACGTTCAAGACTCATTTATGGCGAGATTAGTAATCTCTACAAATTTCCTAAATGACCAAGGTTTATGACCTCTCATTGGGGGAGATTGTTAGCCTCAAAATATTGAGCCAAACAAGAATGCTCGATCATATGTTTATTATGTATCGTAAATTAGAACGTTGTAATAGGTAGTAGATTAGTCGTGTATAACGGGCTTAACTTTAAGCTAAGGTTCATTCATAAGTAACCAAAGCCCAAAAAGGAAAGCCCGACCCATGATCATATAGCCCATTAAGCTACATGTAAGCAAAGGCTATATAAAACCTTCCTAGCATGTTAGGAAGGGTGTTGGTCATTTCATTTTCTCTCATCTAATATCACCTAGTTTCTCTAACCATTCTCTCTACTTTCTCTCATTACTTTCTCTCTCTAGAATTCATCTTCTTCTCCTATTTTCTTTCTTTAAATTCGTGTTATTCATATATTAGGGACAACAACTCCATATGAGCTACTTCATGGACACAAACCCGATATTTCATTTCTTCATGTGTTTGGTGCACTGTGTTATCCAAATACAAATAGTGAGAATTTGGGCAAACTTCAACCGAAGGCTGATATTGGAATTTTCATTGGTTACTCACCTGCAAAGAAAGCTTACCGAATTTATAACTGTCTTCTTGGCAAGTGATAACTGGATTTTGCCCGTATAAAAATAATTAAATTTCAAGTTCTCGTTCTCGGTATCTTAACGAATTGATCTAGGCCCTATGTGTGACTCAGTTGATCTTTGGTGAAAAAGAATATTTTTGGTTTTTTTTAATTAAATGTGCAAAGACTTAAAAGTAAAAGTACTCTTAAAGTAATCTAAGTCTAATTAAAGTAAAAGTGCAGGTATTTAAAAACGTGACAGAAATTAAAGGGCACTAAAGTAAATGACGCGAACTTAAATCTAACTAAGGCAAACTTAAAACGCAACTAAAACTTAAACTAAGGCAAAACTAAAATAAAGCTAAGGCTAATAATCTCAAAGTGCAATTAAATAAAAGGCAGGAAAAATAAAGCTTGAAAGTAAAAATCAAAGACAAAAGCTAATAAGAACCTGAATACAGCTCATTCGGAATAAACCTTCGTTTGGAACAATCACTCGTCCGGAATGTCACCTTCGGTTGAAATGATTCTTCTTTGCTTGGAATATAGCCAAAATCCTTGATCCGGAACAAATTGATCTGAATATGTCACTTATCCAAAACAATCCTTCGTTCGGAACTTTACTGATTCGGAACTTCTAAAACTTGCCTTGATTCGGAACTTATGATTAACCCTTGATTCGGAAGATTCCGAATGAACCTCCTTGATTCGGAAGTTCTAAAACTTCCGAATGAACAAACACTGATCCGGAACTAGCCCCTTGATTCGGAAGTTTATTCGGAACTTTTAAGTTCCGAATGAACAGCCCTTGGTTCGAAACTATGGTGACTTCCGAATGAACGATCACTGATCCGGAACTTTTGGAGTTCCGAATGAACAGTGCTTGATCCGGAACTTTTGAGTTCCGAATGAAGCTTTTCTGGTTCGGAACTTTTGAGTTCCGAATGAATGACTATTGGTTCGGAAGTTATCCTTCGTCGGGAACTTTGAATGTTCCGGATGAACAAGTTTGGCTCAGAACTTTTGCTGATCTCAAATCTTCCGGATGAACCCTTGATTCGGAACTTTGGAAGTTCCGAATGAACAAACTCCCTTTCTTGATTCGGAAGTATTCACCTGGAAAGATCAGAAACACAAACAACTTTCCCGAAGAACAAGGGGATACAGTAACAGCAGTTTTAATAACAAATTAACCAAAATCAACACAAACAATTTAATAAATCTATCTACGAATCAACAGTAAACATTGATAGGTGTGAAAACACCCATCTTTTCTACCACTTAATTACATTAAAACAGGACCTAAACGTATATTTTATGTCATAAATGGCGGAATTATGTGTGGTTTGTGTTTTTATTGTGTTTTAGGGTCAGAATGTGAAAAGGAAGGAAAACACGGTCTTTCACGGGCTTTTATCGAAGAAAAAGACGAAAGATAAAGTCGAAAGATCAAGAGTGGAAAAAGAACGGAAGTCCAAGACCAATTCTGAAGATTTATCGAAGAAAAAGTCAAAAGACGGAAGTTTACTAAAAAGCCGAAGAACTCAAGTCTAAATTATGAAGAAATTACAAGGCGAGCTCAAAGAAATCCCGAGACGAAGTCTTAAAAGTCGAAGAATTTAAGAAGACTGAAAGACTGAGGACCAAGAAAGAAAGAAAGAGGAAGCCACCAACCACTCCCCTCTCCTATAAATACCACCCTCACAACATGTGAGAGGGTTGGTTAGGTTAGTTTTAGTTTTAGGATTAGATTAGGAGTAGGTAGTTTCTCTCTCTAAACTTATGCTTTCTCTCTCTAGATTAATTTGTGTTTAAGCTTTTGTTATTGAATCTTTACTTTTTAATTAAGCTTTTAATTCATCATCTTCATCCTTTCTTGTTGATTTGTTCTTAATCTTTGAGCTCATGTTCTTGAGTTTTTATGATTTTAATCAAGTGGGTTTTGAGTGATTTGGGTTTGTTTGTTAGTTTTGATGATTTGTTTTGATTGATTATTGTTAGTTGATGTCTATTGGTTGTTTTGGTTTAATCTTTTGGTTTGTTTTGTTTAGATTTGATCAAATTCGAGCTTCATTCTTTTTCCCCTGTTCTTCGCCAAAATTACTGTATCTTGCCAAAGATTCCGAATGGTCTGCTCATTAAGTTCTCTATTCGGAATATCAGGTTATTCCGAATAGGATTCTCTATTCGGAATATCAGGTTATTCCGAATAGGATTCTCTATTCGGAATATCTGATTATTCCGAATAGGATTCTCTATTCGGAATATCTGATTATTCCGAATAGGATTCTCTATTCGGAATATTTGATTATTCCGAATAGGATTCCTTATTCGGAATATCTGATTATTCCGAATAGGATTCCTTATTCGGAATATCTGATTATTCCGAATAGGATTCCTTATTCGGAATATCTGATTATTCCGAATAGGTTTTTTAGTTTTTGGTTTTCAACTTTATTTTTTTCCCCCGTTTTCTTTACTTGCACTTTTACTCGCTTTCCTTTCAAATTAAGTTGTAATTTGATGTCATTTACTTTTATTGCCTTTAAATAATCGTCATTCATTTCCTGTTAAGTTTTAGTCTTTCATTATTGTTTCCTTACTTTATTTTTAATTGTTCCAAGTCTTTATTTTTAATTAGTTTTAGACAACGACACCCTTTTACTTGATTCACCAAGAACAACTGAGTCACACAATTAACCAGAGATCAATTCGAGAAGATTCCGAGAATAAAATTGAACCTAGCAAAATCATTGTATCAAATGGCGCCGCTGCCGGCTCTTTTCGTGAAGATCGAAGGTTTTTTGTGAGTGACGCGTTGGATTTTGGGATCCGTTCACTTGTGAACGTTATTTTTCTTGTCAAAAATTTTCAAAAATCCAAAAATATTTGAAAAATCATAAAAAGCATTTCTTTTTCAAAGTTTTGCACCAAAAATATTCTTTATGCTTATCTATCTTTCTTTATGGATTTTTATGTCCATTGCGTCCGGTGTGGGAAACAATTATCTGGGAACAACTCTTGTAAATGGTGTACATGTGAGCGGTGCGGAAACGATATCGACTACACACAATTCGGATTTTGTCCCTTGTGCAATTCGACTAATTCACTCTTTTTGAACCCACCTCCTGTTCCCCCGTGCATCTATTGTGGAAGCGATTCTCATTGGCATGTTTCGTGCCCGGTTCGATACCCGTATGGTCACGGGCAAGAACCGGGGTACAATTATGACAATGATAATAGTTATCCACAAGACGCACTTGATTTTTCTCCATACCCGGTTTACAACAACTGTGGGGGTCCTCACGATACCTATTATTGTCAACCGATGAACAACTATGAGCCACAACCGTGCTATAATTCCGGTTTTCACAATCTTGAGCCCCCACCACACTCACTCGATCATCAGCCTCGTCACGGGATGAGTTACCAAGAACCAATTGTCGATCTTGCTATAGATTTTCAAGCTCAATCAAAAGAGCTTTTACACACGCTGCGAACTTGTATG
This sequence comes from Glebionis coronaria, assembly GCA_025667525.1. Classification (NCBI taxonomy): domain Eukaryota; kingdom Viridiplantae; phylum Streptophyta; class Magnoliopsida; order Asterales; family Asteraceae; genus Glebionis; species Glebionis coronaria. Next base: position 56,797 of record JANFOE010002394.1, read on the forward strand.
GAGTCATTTTTACAGCAGCAAGATCAGACGAGTACCCATATCCCTGAGCATATTATTGGCCCTATAAATAATGAGGAGAATGATGACGATATTGAGGTTATTTTCGACGAGGAGGAATTTCTAAAGCAAAATACTTCACTCCTTAGTGATGATAGTTTTCACATTCCTGAGATCGATGAGTTTCTTGCTATTGATACACCCGTGGAATACACATCCGGGTATTCTGATGTGGAAGGAGATATACTTTTTCTAGAGGATTTATTACACGATGACACTACACCTTCTATCCTAGAGGTGGAAAGATGTGAATCTACTGAAAAAGGGACGCAGGTGGAAGGTAATTGTTCTCATACTTCTCATATTATATTGCCACCTCATCCTCCCACGTGCACACCCAAGCGGGTGATGTATCACTTTTACTCTACTCGTTTTATACCGGGAAATGAGGATGAGTGCTTTGACCCGGGAGGTGACATTGATTATGCTATGATTGATAACAATACGGCTTTGCCGTTTGCTCAGCATCCATTGTCTTTGAGGGATGACAATGTGCTTATGATAAGTCGTAGAAATACGTCTTTTAGGAAAAAGAGCGTAAATAGGGTAAGCACGACGATTTAGGAAAACCGTGTGTAAATGACCCTTAAGAAAAGTGAGTTCGTTCTCTCGAGGAGGCACGTGTGTTGTGTAATGAATTGATTTGATTGATGATTTTATTAAGAAGAAAAGAGAAGAGAAAATTGACGAAGACGTAAAAAATAAAAATTGACAAAAACTACTACTAGAAAGTTAAGACGTAGAAACGTAAAAACACAAAAATTAAAATTTTAACCTAAAAATTCCTAAAAATTACTAAAAATCCACAATAAAACTCTAAGAGTTTACAAAAAATCAAAACTTGCTAAAACCTTTTAATTAATTAAATAATGACTTTTTAATGCTAATTAAAGCCCTAAAAATCACTTTTAAATATTAAAAAGCCCTAAACAAAATTTTATAGTTTGTAAACCTCAAAAATGACCTAATTAAGCTAAAAACTATTTTTTAAAAATTTTAAAACCAAATTAAACTATTTTTAATTACTTAAAAGCTATTAAAATCTATTAAAACTTAAATTAATTCTAAAAATTAAATGAAAAGCTAAAAAAAATTTGGGAAGTGAAAAAGTTCCTGATTTAATGTCTATAATCTAGGAAAAATGAAAAAAAAATTAAAAATTAAACTTTGAATTTTTTCTAATAAAATAATATTAAAATATTCTAAAAAATTAAAAGTTTATAAATAAATTCTAAAAAATTACCAAAAATCCTAAATATTCTAACTAAGATAAAAATGCAATTTAAAGTTTCTAAAACCTTTTTTATAATTTTATATTAAATTTTAAAGTTGTCTAAAAACCCTAAAATCAAATAAAATCAAAAATAAAAGTTTTTGAAAATGTTTTGGGCTGTAAACCTCAAATTATTAAAATAAAACTTAAAAATAATTTTTCTAAAAATTAAAACTACTTTTTACTATTTTTAATTTACTTTCTAAAATTAAATCTAAAAATAATCCTAATAAATAATTAAATAAAGGGAAAAATAAAATTTTAAAACAGAAAAGTCCTAAACCTTAATTAAATCCTAGGAAAAATACTAGCTACCAAATAAGCTTAATAAATAAGCTGAAATAACCAAAATAAGCTACGGCTTATTTAAATAAGCACAAAACAAAACCTACTTATATAACTAATGAAAAGAAGTGTAAACGTAAAAAGTCATCTGGATCACTGGTAAACACGCTACTCCTTGGAACGCAAGGTCGCGTGTTCGAGTCCAGGCAGGGTGAACTTTTTGCAAATTTTTTATTTTTTTTTTTACTTTTTAAACTCAAACCAGTAACTTTGTTAATCTCAAAAACACAAACACTAACTAATTTAATCAAGATTGAAGCAAGAAATGAGCAAAAACGTGCTCAGTTGAGCTTTGTTGACTGATAAGCACAAGTGACCTTTTCACTTGTGCATATAGACCAAGAGGGCTTGGTTTTTGATGATTGTGGATGTTTTATTGGACAAGCAGGCACCCCTATACTCTTTGGATTATAGGGAGTCAAAACAACACAAAAACAAGCACAACTAAACACACAATCAAGCTCAAACAAAGGCACAAAGTTCTGATAAGCTAGATGAGTTGCTGATGAACAAAGGCACAAATTACATGCACAATAGTGAACTCCCAAGGCTCAAATCTTGCAATTGAGCTCACAAACAGACATACAATTGATTAACAATCCTAGGATTACCTAGCACCTAACAGATTACCAAGAATTAAGCTCAAAATTCAACAAAAACAGTCACACATGGCAGTTTTCTGATTTTACTAAGTTTTTCAAAGTTTCAGCATGCAAATGTGTGTAAAACTATTCCAAACTGAAACCCAAGCAACACACAACCTATTAACACCCTAATGATTGCTTCTAACAAGTTTTAAACACAAAACTCTTTCAAAATCCTCACTTAAAAAGCAGATCCAAACACCCCTTTAAAATCTGATATGCAAATTTTTTAAACAAAATGAACTCAAATCAAATCTAAATTGATCCCTACTGCTTATAACATGCATACAAACTCAAAACAAGGAACTTCCAACAGTTTTAACAACACTTAACATTCAAATCACAGATTTCATGCAAATCACTTAATAAACTTAAAAAAAATGAAAAAGGTAAATGATTTTTACCTTGAGGGACTTACATCCAAGTCCCTCAGTGACAGCTTGGTCACCTCCTTTCAGGCTGGGGCCTGAGCTGATCCTTGGACAGCAACAAGCTCAAAACAATCCTGCTAAGAAAATGAAAACACACAAGCACAAAGATACACTAAACTGATTTATCTCAAACCTTACAAATCTTGAAAACTTTATAACACGTTTTAAAAACAACTTATAAATCACAAATCATAGAATGTTATTCCACTTTCACTTCATAACAACCTATGATTTCTGAAATTTATAAAATTCTTTTCAAAATCTTTTAGAAACCTTTTTAAAACTTTTTGAAAATCCAAACACACAAAGTGTGTACAATAATATGGAACTCAGACTTTCTCTTCTCACTTAGTACCAACTCTTTTATTAACCAAAAGGAATTAAACTTGTAAAAACAAACACCAAACTTTGCATTAAAAAAACAGGTTACATAAATTTTGAGAAAGAAAATCTGGAACAAGTGATATGAGTGACATGCCACTCATATTTATACTAGCTAATGGAATAAACTAGAAACTAAAACCCTAGTTACTGAAATGCCTAAAAAGCCCTTGAGTCTTTGACTGAATTTGGTCAAATTGTGCTCCCATGTGATTCTGTTGGATGCCAGCTCTTGTAACTTGATCTTGAGTCGTTCATTTGAGCTTGGGGACCAAGGGGATGATCTGGGATGTTGGTTTGGTCGGGTTTAGGGTTTTGAGGGAAAGTGATGGGTGCAGGGGAGGGTCCCACAAGACACATGGGTGTGTCTTGTGGTGTTTTGTGATGTGGGGTCAAGTGAGGTAGAGGGTAATCAGTGATCTGGAGTGATTAAGGGGAAACCCCTTTGTTTTGAGGGTGATTAGGTCTGGGTGGATTAGGGTTTATCATGGGATTAGGAGGGGGTTTAGATCTGTTTTGGGTAAAATAGAATTTAAAAAACGTGTTAGGAGGGAAATAAGTGGGGGTTGACTGGGGATTTGACCAGGGTTTAATAAATAAACCGGGTTTGACATTGGGCTGGGTGGATAATGGGTAGGGTATGGGTATTTGGGTGGGTTTAATGACGTGGCACAGCCTGAGTGGTGGTGGGAGTTTTATTGTATGGCAGAATTGGCCCCCAATGTTTTCACTTTCTTTCAAGTTGTAATAAATAGCCATCAGTGCTCATTTTCTATGTATCAACTTTGGAGAAGTTGTCATTTTTGGCACAACTTGTTTTAAACTTTTTCCAAGGGCTTTAAATGTATATTCTTGATTCTCCAAGGAATGGACTTGTAATATCTTCAAACTTTAAGGACCATACTTGTACAATTGACATTTGTAGGGTCAATTGTGACAAGTTCTTCAAAGATGAGGGACTAAAGTTGCCAATCTTCAATTCTTCAAGGGTCATTTTGTAAAATTCCAAACTTGGGCCCGGTTCATTGTGCGACTTCGTTTCCCGTGTTCGTTTTTGAATGATTCTTGTGATCTTTTTCCATTTCCTCAATATCCGTACCTAAAAATACACAAGTAACAAACACGAGCATATATTTGGTATATTCAATGATATTTTATGCATTTTAAGCCTAATTTGGACGATGAGACCATGTATAAAAGTAGTCTCATCACTCCCCCATACTAAACCATTTCCGTGCCCTCACGCAATGCTAGAATAAAGTATCATAGCATCTCCAAAATTTAATTTTATTCACTTTTATTGAAAGATAAACTAGCTACATTACTATGATTACTACTACTTGCGTTTTAGACATAATGTATGATTTTCATCGCAAAATGGGACGTTTAGGTTCATAGAACAAGAACACGTGAATGCTTCGTTAGAAATAATTTCATCGTTCTCGATTTTCACTCCAATTCCATGCCAAGCGTGCAACGAGATCATTGTCATTATAAGTTAGTAATGCTAACACTACTTATATGCCCTAATCATGTACTTATTCTCCCATTATTCCTAAGTTGTATCTCTTATATTTTATTATGTCTTAATGATCACGAGGATACATCATTGACTTATGCGATAATAGAGATTTAGGTCTAAAAATAGAGTCCTAACGGTGTAACTAAGACCATCAAATCAATAACCCCTCCTAATAGACAACGATGTCAAAAAAATTAAGTTGACAAGAAGAATCGATAAACACGTTTTTATAACGGTTTTGAACATGAGACTTATTACCAAGACTTTTATACGCTCCCTAACGGAAGGGCCTTATTATCTTTGGTTTACCTCCATCTTTTATTCAACTTCGCCATGAAGCTTTTATTATGACTTCGGTCTTGCCTTGCCTTTTATTATCCGCCATCATCGGTGGTTTTATTAGCCAAAGACGTATATCCTCACGCTAAAGCGAATTTTGGATCTTTAAAGCTTCGAAGATTAAGGCTTGATTCACTTTCAATTTTGCATAGATTTTAGGCCTTGTGGGGCTTCAAATTGTTTGCTAGATTTAGGTGAGCACTTGAAATCTTATTATTGGGTGAAGCTTTCGATTATTGGGGTGCCAATACTTCAAAACCGTGACGCTGGCGATACCTTAATGTCTTCCCAATTTAATTACACGGAAGCTACTAGAAAAGACTAGAAACCCAACAATCCTAACTAAACCGCTAAGTCAATATTTATTAAGCAAAAAATATTTACAAGCGAAGGGAGAATAAGCAAACAACGAGAACACATGAGTTTTTGAAAGAATACGAGTACTCTACGTTTAGCATAGTAACTTATAATTAAATCTATCATTTCTCGTCCTCATTTAAGAGACTTAGCCTAATGTGTAGTTAAGGAATCAAAGCTAAGTGCTCAACACGCACGGTCGAGTCAAAAATTACTCTTATTCTCGCCATCGGAAAATCTACATTCGTGTCATCAAACACTTATGAAACATGAGAAAAAATTTAAAATTTGGCCATTTTTAGCCTTATTTTGCAACGAAACGATAAACAAAACGATAAACATTGGAAAGCGTGAAGGTTTGGCAAGGCAAGTATCTATTCACCCCCCATACTAAAGTTAAACATTGTCCTCAATGTTTCGAGTCTAGGGGTGCAAACACCCCCATACTAGAGACGTAGTCAAATGCCTAATCTAGCATGGAAAGGGTGTAACCAATAAGTAATAGCCGTTTATGAAGTGTGCTAAAAACCTAAGGTTAGAACGTAAAAGGATATATCATTTGGATATTGGGAAAGGCCTCCAAAACAAACGATCGAGTGCTCCCATAAAACGAATACGAGAGGCTCCAATCGTGAAGATCATGATCTAAAAACCACAATGCACAAACAACCACGGAACAAGGGTTGGAAGGGCACAAATCCCCTCACATTAAACTAATTAGAAAGCAATAATATGTACATGGATAAGCATGGGTCTCCCCCACGAGGCACCTTGTTTTTGATAACCGAGTCAAAAGCTCGACTCGAATCCCCATAAATGTGATCATTTAGGGATATCATGGTGTGGTCAATTTTTGGTGGGGCTTACATGATAAACAAGGCCCAAAAGTACGTGGAGTACTTTAAAAACCCGATAAACGTATACCGGGGTCAAAGATAGCGTCCTCGTTTTCGGATGAAAGACGAAACAACGCCACTTCAACACAAACCCCAATGGGGTAGAAGAAAATAGGAGAAAAGAAATAGAAGGGTGGGACAATGGGTAAGTCAAAACATTGAGCTACTCGAGGTAGACTCGCACCAATCAAATGAAAAGATTTTCCATTTATTGCATCGGTGGAAGACCGAGATTTCCCTTTATAAGCGATTCCAGGATCAAATATCTCGTCCTCGGTGGAGAAAGGGAAGGGAACATAAGGGGATTCCCCCACACTAAGTCCACACAAAGCATCGTCAAAAGGAGAAGACGAGCTTGTAGTACTCAATAAACGCGGTGATGACGGAGTTAGAATTGTAGAAAAATCTTTTAAATTCAATTTAAAATCTTTTCCTTTTTCATCTTTTACACTCTCTTTGTGAAAACCCGATTTAATTATGTCAAAAATATTTGGTGTATCTAAAGCAATATTAGTCACACTAAAAATTCTCACATTTTGAAATCTTTTTGGCTTAGGTGGTGGTAAGTTTTCAAATCTTTTGTCGACGAAGAAAACCTCCCCATCGGGATCAACGTATTCATCATCCGAAGAATCACTCGAGATTGGAAATGTAGGTTTAACACTCTTAACCCCCACCGGCGGAGGGGACGGAACTTCATTTTTCTCAACAACTCCTAAAACTCTATTGGAAATCCTTTTGCAAATGCTTTTGATGGGATTGACATTGTACAAAGATGTGATAGAATACACATGAGAAAGAGTGGAGTTTTGGGTTGCATTAATGACGAGTTCTTCCTCATTGAAACGAAGAGCGATTTTTCTTGCATGCACATCGATAAGTGCTCTCGAGGTATCCAAAAAAGATCGACCTAAAATTAACAGAACTTTAGGATCGATGGGAATATCAACAACAATAAAGTCTACAGGATAGTAGAACTTTCCAACTTTCACAAAAACGTCCTCGGCAACTCCACAAGCTAGAATCGTAGAATGATCGGCCATTTCGATTGACATTCTTGAAGGAGTGAGATTTGGAAGATTGAGCGATTTAAAAATCTCAAGAGGCATCAAATTAATACTAGCACCGAGATCGGCCAAGGCGTAGCATTCTTCCATGTCTTGGATAGCACATGGGATTAAAAACTTTCCAGGATCACCGACTTTTTGAGGTATGCGGCTTAGAAAAACCGAAGAACAACTAGACGATTTTTGCAATTTCTCTTTGTTATTCAACATACTTTTGAAGTTCGTGGCAAATCGAGGCATCATGACTAAGGCGTCGGCAAAACTTATATTAAAATGCAAGTCACGAAACATTTTTATAAAAAGTTCAAATTGATAATTATTTCGTTCTTGTGCCTTTTCCTTGTCTCGTCTTGAAGGGTAGGGTAAAGGTGGTGTGGGTTGGGGCATAGTAGGCATAGGCATCGGAATCTCGGGTTCCATGATTGGTATAGGTTCAACCGTAGGTGTGGTTTGAGCGGTACTTCGTGGGCTTGTAATGTGCTCTTTTTCAACCACAACCTCGGGTTCTTTCTCTTTTTCCTTCTCCATAGAAGTACTTGGACGAGAAATGGGTTCTTTGAAAGTTTTACCACTACGAGTAGTAATAATCTTCAATTCTCCTTTCGGGTTCACGATGGTATCACTAGGAAGACCACCCGAAGAAGAGGGCTTACACATGATAGCTTCAAACATTTTAGCCATACGGTCTTCAAACTTAGATTGCCTAGCATCCGATTTTAACAATTGTTGCTTAATCTCATGTTGACCTTGCTCCATTTTTTGTTGATTTTGTTGGAGACGTGTGACATTTCCTTACATTTTATTAGCATGAGTTTTAAGTTCATTAGCAAGTTTGTTTTTAAGCTCGTTTTTCAACTCGGACCTTAAGCTAACCATCTCACGTTGCATGTTGTCAAACTTAGCATCATTAGCCTTAGCATAATTCAAAAATTCTCCTTGAAGATTTTTGGTGTGATCATTTTGAAAACCTTGGGCATTGTTTTTAAAATCACGGTTTTGGTTTTGATTTGAAATTTGCCCATTACCACTTTGATAATTACCCTTGTTATAGTTACGTTGATTTCCTTGGTAACCACCACTTTGATTGTTTCGATAGTTATTAGCATTTTGATTTTGTGGAGCTTGATTTTGGCGGGAACCTTGACCGATTTGGTTATAAGTTCCCGTGGCTACAAAAGCATTCGAAGTGTTACCATCCGCGGTAATGCACTCGGAAAAATCATGAGCTCCACCACACGAAATACAACTCTTAGCAACCGCTTTTACCGAAGCGGAATTTGAAGCTTCTTGAGCTTTCCAATGAGACATAAGAGTCGAAAACCTATCGAAAAACCGATTCTCCTCATTTGCTTCATCTTGCAAGGCATTAATGGAACGAGACGATGACGAGCCCAAATTGGCAACACTCGGTGTGTTACGAGGGCTATAGACCTTAGACCTATTTTCTATGATTTTCAAAGCCTCATTGGTCGTTTTGCACAAAAAATTACCACCCGCGGCGGCATTTAAATAATCTCGTTCATGATCATTAAGCCCATTATAAAACGTGTCAATTTGATGCAATTCGGAAAAATCATGGTGTGGACATTCATGTAACATTTCTTTAAACCTTTCCCAAGCCATTGAAAAACTTTCATTAGGTCTTTGTGTAAAACGTGAAATCTCGTTTTTCAAATGTGTTGTCTTAGATGGTGGAAAAAATTGATTCACAAATTTAGACACGAGATCGACCCATGTCAAAATCGAATTCGGTGGTTCTTTCTCAAGCCAAATCTTGGCGGGTCCATCTAACGAGTAAGGAAACAACATCATCTTAATGGCATCGTGTGGTACATCCTTAAACTTGCTTGTCGCGGTGAGACGATTAAATTGCCTAATGTGATAATGTGGGTTGTCTTTTTCGTGACCGTGAAACTTGTTTGCTTGAAGCATAGACATTAAACCCGTCTTGATCTCAAAGTTCTCTGCAAGGATGGCGGGAATCACAATGGCCTCTCCAAACCCTCGGTGGGTGCTTGAAGCAACTCCATCATAGTACGATTAGCCATGATAGCTTCTTGTTCTACAATAGGTTCCTCACTTGGAGACTCCTCACTAGAATGAGTTTTAGTAGGAGTTTTGTTCTTTCGTCTACGTGCACGTTTTGCTTGATTACGAGTGAGCATAAACGTTACGTACAACGAGGAGACGAGCAAAGAAGATTCTTTTTGGTATTTTGTGTTTTTCAATTTTTTTGTGGTTTTTGATGGTATTAACTTTTTTGGAAATTGGTGAAATGTATTAAGTAGACAAAAAGTCCACAAATCTCCTCCTTAATCAAATCTCTTGATTAACGAAGCCTCAAGGAATGAAAACGATCACGTGGAGTGAACGCCTTCGATGACTTTAGAACGATGGTGGAACACCAAATCGTTCAAGAGGGTTTAATCAAATGAAACCAAGAAAATATATATGATATGTAATAATACTTTGGGCGGCAAAACCCTCGATTCACTCTCAAAATCAAACACGCACAAGCAAGCGGAGGAAACGAGGCGGCGCGAAGCACTTAATAGCCTTTTTCCTTTAGGTTGTGAAATACAACCGCCTTATACCCACCTTATAGTTTGTATTATCAAGATTAAGCTTCACGAAAGTATTTATCTATTTTTGCCTTTTTCTTTGGTTTGAGATTCGAATACAATGATCGAGTGATGAAATCCCGAATCAAGGTTGTGATTTCTCACGTATTTGGAGTACTTGTGAATTTATTGTTCTACGTATACAATATAGTAATAGTATTCACACAAAAATCGAAAAACGATAATACGTATTAGTAGAGTGCTACTAATACAAATACTATTATGGCTAATATAAAAAACAACAATGGTTCAATCCAAACACAACACGCCTCCCCGGCAGCGGCGCCAAAATGATAAGTCGTAGAAATACGTCTTTTAGGAAAAAGAGCGTAAATAGGGTAAGCACGACGATTTAGGAAAACCGTGTGTAAATGACCCTTAAGAAAAGTGAGTTCGTTCTCTCGAGGAGGCACGTGTGTTGTGTAATGAATTGATTTGATTGATGATTTTATTAAGAAGAAAAGAGAAGAGAAAATTGACGAAGACGTAAAAAATAAAAATTGACAAAAACTACTACTAGAAAGTTAAGACGTAGAAACGTAAACACAAAAATTAAAATTTTAACCTAAAAATTCCTAAAAATTACTAAAAATTACTAAAAATCCACAATAAAATTCTAAGAGTTTACAAAAAATCAAAACTTGCTAAAACCTTTTAATTAATTAAATAATGACTTTTTAATGCTAATTAAAGCCCTAAAAATCACTTTTAAATATTAAAAAGCCCTAAACAAGATTTTATAGTTTGTAAACCTCAAAAATGACCTAATTAAGCTAAAAACTATTTTTTAAAAATTTTAAAACCAAATTAAACTATTTTTAATTACTTAAAAGCTATTAAAATCTATTAAAACTTAAATTAATTCTAAAAATTAAATGGAAAGCTAAAAAAAAATTTGGGAAGTGACAAAGTTCCTAATTTAATGTCTATAATCTAGGAAAAATGAAAAAAAATTTAAAATTAAACTTTGAATTTTTCTAATAAAATAATATTAAAATATTCTAAAAAATTAAAAGTTTATAAATAAATTCTAAAAAATTACCAAAAATCCTAAATATTCTAACTAAGATAAAAATGCAATTTAAAGTTTCTAAAACCTTTTTTTTATAATTTTATATTAAATTTTAAAGTTGTCTAAAAACCCTAAAATCAAATAAAATCAAAAATAAAAGTTTTTGAAAATGTTTTGGGCTGTAAACCTCAAGTTATTAAAATAAAACTTAAAAATAAATTTTCTAAAAATTAAAACTACTTTTTACTATTTTTAATTTACTTTCTAAAATTAAATCTAAAAATAATCCTAATAAATAATTAAATAAAGGGAAAAATAAAATTTTAAAACATAAAAGTCCTAAACCTTAATTAAATCCTAGGAAAAATACTAGCTACCAAATAAGCTTAATAAATAAGCTGAAATAACCAAAATAAGCTATGGCTTATTTAAATAAGCACAAAACAAAACCTCCTTATATAACTAATGAAAAGAAGTGTAAACGTAAAAAGTCATCTGGATCACTGGTAAACACGCTACTCCTTGGAACGCAAGGTCGCGTGTTCGAGTCCAGGCAGGGTGAACTTTTTGCAATTTTTTTTTTTTTTTTTTTTACTTTTTAAACTCAAACCAGTAACTTTGTTAATCTCAAAAACACAAACACAAACTAATTTAATCATGATTGAAGCAATAAATGAGCAAAAACGTGCTCAGTTGAGCTTTGTTGACTGATGAGCACAAGTGACCTTTTCACTTGTGCATATAGACCAAGAGGGCTTGGTTTTTGATGATTGTGGATGTTTTATTGGACAAGCAGGCACCCCTATACTCTTTGGAGTATAGGGAGTCAAAACAACACAAAAACAAGCACAACTAAACACACAATCAAGCTCAAACAAAGGCACAAAGTTCTGATAAGCTAGATGAGTTGCTGATGAACAAAGGCACAAATTACATGCACAATAGTGAACTCCCAAGGCTCAAATCTTGCAATTGAGCTCACAAACAGACATACAATTGATTAACAATCCTAGGATTACCTAGCACCTAACAGATTACCAAGAATTAAGCTCAAAATTCAACAAAAACAGTCACATATGGCAGTTTTCTGATTTGACTAACTTTTTCAAAGTTTCAGCATGCAAATGCGTGTAAAACTATTCCAAACTGAAACCCAAGCAACACACAACCTATTAAAACCCTAATGATTGCTTCTAACAAGTTTTAAACACAAAACTCTTTCAAAATCCTCACTTAAAAAGCAGATCCAAACACCCTTTTAAAATCTGATATGCAAATTTTTTGTTGGAAATACGTTTTACGTATTTATGAAGGATCGGTCGCTCCAATGATAATTATGTATTGGGCTCGTGATCCACTTTATAATGTATAGTCCATATAGCCCACATGTAGGGTGGGCTATATATATACCCCTCCTAGCATGTTAGGAGGGGGTTGGTTAATTCATTCATCATTAATCTAATCATTTTCTCTCTCTACTTTGCTTCCCTCTCCTTTCTCTCTCTACACCTAATCTCCTTCTTCCCCATCTCTTCCACCAAATCCATAGATCTAATCCATCCATTTACCAAATCCTTAGAATACGTAGGCCTTCAATTGGTATCAAGAGCCATGGTTGAATCTTAGGATTTGCATTTTTTTTATCTTTTGATTTGGTGGTAAAAATTCTTTCTTTTCTTATTTTTTATCCATCTTTTTATCATTCGATAAATTTTTTGATCAATTTTTTATCAATTTTTTATAAATTTTTATCAATTTGTTATTTTTTTTATCAGTTTTTTTTTTTTTTACGTAGGTTTTTTACAATCAGTTTTTATTATCATTTTTTAATAATCTGTTCATCTTTTCATTTTTTTAATCAGTCTCTTTTTTTAATCATTTTTACTCAGTTATTTTTTAATCAAATTTTTTTTAGATCCGTTTATCAGTCCAAATCCGTCATCTTTTCATTTTTTTTTCATATCTGTCCAAAGTCAGTCCTATTGTCCATATCATCTATCTGTCCAACATCAGTCCCGTTTCATTGTCAAACGTCTCGTTTCAATAATCTGTTCATTCAAGCTGTTGTAAAACATTCCGTATGGACGAATTTTGAAAATCTTTCCGAATAGACCAAAAGTTCCGAATAGACCAAAAATTCCGAATAGACCAAAAATTCCGAATAGTCAAAACTTTCCGAATAGGAAAATCTTCCGAATAGGAAAAACTTCCGAATAGACCAAACTTTCCGAATGGTCAAAACTTTCCGAATGGACACAACTTTCCGAATTGACAAAGTTTTCCGAATAGAAAAACATTCCGAATAGAAAAACATTCTGAATAGATTTTTTTTTTAACAAAATAGACTCTTTCCGAATAGACAGTCTATTCGGAATATACACTACTCGACTGACAACACCACTCACCCACAAACAAACACCCCTCACTCTCTCGACCCTCGCTCAATACGACCCAAACAGTAACCCACATCACACTCTCGATTTATCCAAACCCACAACTCATCGACCCATTCTCTCACAACCCTCGACAGACCCTCCCAATACCCCAAACCAAAACCCTTTCACTCAACACCCTCACCAACTCACAGACTCTCGACCAAGACTCCCTCACCAACACCCACTCGACTCTCGTTACACCCTCACTCTCACCCTCGTCACCATAACACCCTCGCCCAATACAACCCAAACTCGACAACTCTCTCAGACTCACTCCCTCACAACTCTCGACCTCTCACCCTCGACTCACCCTCACACCACCCTTACCCTCACCCTCGTCCCACTCACCCTCGCCCTCGAAACAACCCAACAAAACAGACTCTTTTCTTTTTTTTTTTTTTTTTTTTTTATCAAGATTCAACCTTTTTCACTCGATTTCAGACCAAACCAAAAGACTCGAACATCAAACAGAAAGACGCTACAGAAGAAGAGGGACTCAACAAAAACATAATTAAACAGATAAGAAACCTACCCGAGACCCCATAAAGGATCTTGAAGCCGAATCTTAGCTCTTGTCTTCTCGTTCGGAAAAGGAGTTAAAAGACCGTTTGTTAGTCGGGGACGGAGGAAACAAAGGAATAAATTTTTTTTTTCTGGTAGATCAAGGACTGTGTTTTATTCAGATTGAGTTTGTGTGTTTTAGATCAAGGGCTGTGTTACACAGATAAAGAGAGAGAGAGATATAGAGTCAAAGAGAAGAAGGAGGGACGGAGGTTAGTTGATCTGTGTGTGATAGTTGTTTGAGAGAGAGAGATAGTCAAACGAGTGTATCCTATCTTGCGGAGAAAACAAAGAAGTTAGTGGGGCGGATATATCAAAGCACTCAAGTGGGGCGGTGGAAGATTTTTTATTGGGCCACGTGGGCGGTTTAAACTAGAAAGGTAGTTAGTGTTGTGGTTCGACGGAGAAAACAAAGGAAGCTTATTTTAGGACACGTTTTTTTTGTCAAACGTATTTATATAACGTTTTTTTTAATATCAGATTTTTTTTTAATTTTCTATTTTTTAGTTAACTAATTTTTGAAAAATTTGTGTCACAAGTTTGTTTTACTTTTACTTTTACTTTTATTTTCCTATCTTTAAAAGTTATTTTTTATTTCTCTTATTTTATTTTCCATTTTAAAATATCACATTTTATTTTTTATTTTTATTTAAATTAAAATTTTGTATTTTTGTCACTTTTATATTTTTTGTTTCGTATATTTTGTTTATTAATTTTTGGCAAATCGTGTCGAGGCGGGTATTTTTCAAGTTAACGTGGAAAAATATTTGTCGGGATAAACGCTATTGTGGCCGGAATTAAAGACAGACGTGACGAGTCAAAGTGACGAGCTTCATTTATACCATCCATCGAGGAATTTTAAGTATTATTTACGGGTCTTTCGTTTTAATCGATCTTTAATGGATTCGTTCGATTCGACATGTCAAAAGGGAGAGTTGTATTTAAGGCAAAACGAAGTTAAGAAAAGTGGCATCACCTCCTTTCAACTACTCCAGTCTCATCTTGTCACTCTTTCGGGGATTCAAGGAGGGAGCGAATTTGTGACAATCTTTGGACAAGATCGTCATATATTCATCGACTCAATTTTCACCACTTTGACCAAACTCGCCGAGCAACTCAACCATAACAACTTTAATCACTCTGCATCGGCACTTGCATATAAGGCTCTTGTGACACAACTCACGCCTTTCCTCCAGTTCAATATCATCAAGTCTGAAAGTTCGATGCTTTGCCAATCATTTTTTCGAGATACACATACCGAGCTTCGAGTTTTTCGTGATACAATATTGAAACTCATGACCTCGGTCTCGTCTTCGATTTATGAAAGATCTCGACTTCAGCAAACGTATGATAATGGAGTGCAAGAATCAATGCCGCAGATGCAAGAGGAGAATTGTCATACGGTTGAAAAATTGGAGCCTAAAGATGGCAAGAGCACGGAATCAGGAGCACAACATGATACCAGTGGTACGTCAGGGATTGTTCACGAGATCACTCTTGATGACACCTTACCCGTTTATGACGAAGAGCCTGCAAACATGGTACAATGTGATGTTAATTATGATGTATATGCTGATGACATACCGCATATTGAGCATTCGAAACCTAATTATGACAAACATGGGATGGAAAAGAGTGATAGAAATACCACTTCTGATTCATCCGATGTGAGTCATAATGGGGGAGAAAGTATTCAAAATGCTAAACATCATGATAATTGTCCCATAACTGCTTCATTGATTGCTTCTGATTCCAAGATTAGAGAGCTCGAAATGATTGTAGCTCAACAATTAAAAGATCTTGAGGATGCCAAACTTGAATTTTCTAAGAAAACGGATAAATTTGAAACATACTTTGAAAAACTTGAAAAGTCAAACGTTGTTCTTGAAAGAAAATTGGATCAAACTGTTCTAGATTCTAAAGCTGAAAAGGATAATTTTTTGAAACAAATTCAACTGCTTGAATCTAAGTTGGCATCCCAAGATAACTTGCTCAAAGAAAATGAAACTTTAAAGGCCCAAGTACAGGAAAAGGTGTTTGCTATAGCTGCGTTGAAAAACGAGTTAAGGAAAAGTAAAGGACCTAGTGTGGACACTAAGCTTGAAAAACCATCAATCTTGGGGAAACCGCCTACAAATCAGTTCGTCAGACAACCGACTGTCAGACAACCTACTGCATTTGGATCCGAGCGATCACAATCCTCGAGACCGCGGTTTGCCTCCCAAGTTGATTTGGGTCATATTTCTAGAACTGTCACTCCAGCAACTAGGCCCAATGTGATCACTCCAGCTTTAGCAAGACCAAATCATATGATTGCCTCTAGTTTCCCTAAAAATACCAAGACCACGTCTAGAACTAGTTTAAATGACGTTTGCCATAAATCTGGTCTTGGGGAAGCTAAGCAAAAGACACATGCAAGAGATAGCAATGTCCAACCTAGTCAGATGCCTTCTAGATTACCCAACACTGCTAACCGTAGCATGCCATCTTCTAGGAGCATCGATCAATCATCTAGGAATTATTCAGACATTAAATATGCTACTTGTAAAACATGTAGAAAATGTGTCTTTACGGCAAATCATGATGCTTGTGTCAAGAAATTACTTGATGAGGTAAACTCCCGTGCTAGAATTAAGTCTCAGTGGATAGCTAAAATCAAACCCTTTGGTAAAGTTTGGCGCCCCACTGGTAGAACTTTTACTCTTGTAGGAAACGAGTACCCTTTAACTAGGATAGTCTCTGATTCTACGAAGACTACTAGGGGGGAAATTGCAAAGGATGATACATCACTTAAGCCTGAACTTAAGATTTTCTATAAAAGGAAACGTTTGCAAACTAAGACAAGTGAATCATCCCCTCAGGCCACCTCTGACACAAGTAAAGCCAACTGTGAACCCCCACGTGCTTCAAAAATAGATATCTCTAACCCATGCAAAAGTATACAAACTTCTAATGAGAATGCAGGTACCAAAGTTGATGTTCCAAAAGAACGAAGCGGTCAAATCGTTGTATACCGTTCAACTAAGGATACTCTTAGAGTTTGGTTGCTGAAGAAGCAGATATCAGAGAAACAAATGTCTCAGGGGATTCATGGTTAAGCTGCAAACAAGGACTTACAGTCACATAACAGACTGTAACTCGCTCATCAAAGAAAGGAAAGTTTATCGCCGATGATAAACTTATCCTAAAAACGAGAAATTCATTTTTCTCGGGCATGAGCTTATATCAACAACATTCCAAGTTTTTAAGCTCATGCATAATGGCTCCTCGTTAAATGACAGACGACGACCCGGACTTCAGAGACAGGGAAGTTTATCTACGCAACGATAACTTACCCTCTTAACAAGAAATTAAGTTTTCTTGGACACGAGCTTATTCTAAAACCATTCAAAGGTTTTAAGCTCGTGTAAAAAGGCTTATAGATAAATGACAGTCTGTAACCCGTTCTTCAAAGGCAGGAAAGTTTATCGCCGATGATAAACTTATCCTTACAACGAGAAATTAAAATTTTCTCGGACACGAGCTTACATTAAAACCATTCAAAGGTTTTAAGCTCGTGTATATGACTTACAGTTAAATGTCAGACTGTAACTCGAACTTCAAATAAAGGAAAGGTTATCATTAATGATAAACTTATCCTCATAACGAGAAATTCAATTTTCTCGGTCATGAGCTTGTCTTAAAACATTCGAAGTTTTAAGCTCAGAAAGGAAAGTGTATCTTTTAAATAAGAGAACTTTTCCTCGTAACGAGAAATTAACCTTTCTCGGTCATGAGCTTTCCGTTAAAACAGTCAAAGTTTTCAAGCTCATGAACACGACTTCTAAGTAAATGTCAGCTTAGGACTCGTTCTTCAGATAAAAGGAAAGTTTATCGCCGATGATAAACTTATCCTTAACAACGGGAAGTTTACAACTTCTCGGACTTGAGCTCGCTTTTAAGATATTCAACATCTTAAGCTCAAGTAGTTGGTTTTCAAAACATTGAACACAATTTTTCGAGAATTTCTCAAAAGGTTTTTCTAAATCTTTCAAAATTGTGTGTTCAAAAATGTTTTGATAAAACGAGCATGTCTTCTGGAATCGATAATATTTACGAACCTAGAAATGTCATTCAATAATGACACGGGGTTGTAAATAAAGTTCGAGCAGAAGTTCAAACTTTTAAAACATGCTCAAAATGGTTTGCTATTATTTCAGATAGCAACCCGCTTTTCATAATCAAGTCAAGCATTTCACCGGAAAGCTTTGACTCAACAACGAGAATTAATTTTCTCGGGGACGTGACGAGGTGACCAACATTCGTGAACAAGAACCATGTGCTTCTTTCATATGCTGTTCTCCATTATTCAGGTCCAACCTCGTAAATTGCTAATCTTGTGAATTCATTATCATATATTGATCTTTGCACGTGTTAAATACCTTACACTTGTGTTTAAAAGGTATTTAATTTACGTTTCAAGTACACCCTCATTAATTTGAGGGGGAGCTTGTGTAATTCATGAAGATAATTGGATTTGCATTTTTCTTCCCAAATTTTCTTAAAATGCTATTAAATCAATTGATATTAAAAACATCGATTGGGTTAATATTTTTAATATGGGGGAGAAAATGTGATTTAATATGGGATATGATCAATCATAAATGGTTTGACTTAACGTGTTAGCTCATCCCGACATGTGCGAAATGTTTTCGGATATCGTGGCATATGTTAAGGGGGAGCAAAATGGATTTTCACTTCAAAATGGATTTCATGGTGACATATACTTACCCAAAACATCTCTATTCACGACGGTGACGATTGTGGTGACATAAGGATGGTAGGATAGGTTAAAGTCCAATGATTTCTCTAGAACCGGAGGAATCTTCCCAAGGACATTCCATAGCTAGAAATAGTAGTCCTTAGGAAAGATGGAGAAAGATTGTGAACGTAGCTGAATGCCAACCAAGTACTTAAGTTAGCACTGGAACAATCACAACAAGGTGCTAGTGATGACGTATTGGTAAGCATTGAAGGGGTTGAAGAATGAAAAAGAATTGTAAAGATAAAGGGTGTAAAGAAAGAAGCCCTCCTTACAACTTAGGCAGAAACCGGGTCAATTCATATGCTATTGAGATCATTTATGATTCTCGATATTGAAGATAGACATCATGGACCCAGTGATGCAAGGCACAACCCATCCCAGCTAACTCAGATATCTCTCAAAAGATATTTGTTTTAATCACACGGAGACAACACATTATCTATTGATTTATTCACTCCGAATAAATTGGTATTGAAAAGGTGGCACTCCTCTCCAGCCTCCGATCACTAAAATCCAAAATGCACGATCGAGTCTAGAACCATTTGAGATCATCAAATATCTCATTAGGACACACTTTCATTATTCCTTGCTTGTTCACACAATGTGAAAAGTAAGAAAGTTCTTAAGAGTCCTACGCAAAATCTTCATGATCTTGCCTGAACATCCGAGTAATACGAAAGTATTTACAATGAAGATGGAAATCCTTCTTGAGCGAATATCAAAAAGCTCATGGTAGGTGACTTGTGCGATTCTTTATGAATCAAACTTGTGATAACTGGAAAGCAACAGTGGTTTAATTCTTAAATGAATTTAAACACGTTCCAGGCCTCTACGCATTATCATATGATCTTGCCAGAACATTCAGAGTGACTCTTTATTGATCACAGTGACGAGTGGAAATCCTTCTAGTGTTAACATCAAACAGCACTTGGTAGGTAACTTGCAAGATTCTTTATGAATCAAGCTAGTGACAACTGGAAAGCAACGATGGTGCGGTTCTTAATTGAACTTCACTTGTTCCAGGAACATGAATTGACGGCTTCAAATCATGCGGATAATATTATCCAAATGATTCACTCTTTACGTTCGCAGTCAGCTTTGGACGGTCGAGTAAAGAGAACGGGTTTACCCGCGAAATCTTGTCAAGGAGGTTCTTTATTGAAACTACCTGCCACAAGTACGATATTTAATATCGTCCAACGGTCTTCACCGACCGGAGGTAAAATGCTACCGAATTAGAATGAAATGTTCAAGGCCATTTCATCCGTGTATATTGTTTGTTGCTAACTGTCTTATGCAGCGTAACAAGAAGGTGGCATTGCGGTGTACAATCCAGAAGAAGTCGTCACCACATGCTTATACTACATATACTTAGCACTTCAACAAATTCAAGAAAGTCTGAAGGTCAAGTCTTCCGCTGTATCAAACTCTGAAGCTTTCAAGAATTTAAAGGTATAAGTATGTGGAACATGAAGTCACGAAGAGGCAAATTTCACAAGTGATGAATGCACAAGGTCAAGGCAAGGAAACATGCTCAAGACTAAAGTCAAAGATCACATCAAGCATATTCACAAGAACAAGATCGAAGACTCAAGCATAGTATGCTAGGTTTAATATTTTGTAAAATGGTGTGACCTCCCTTAGGGGGAGATTGTTGGAAATGTGTTTTCCCAAAGAAAGTCTCGGTCACATCATTATTAGCATAGATCACGAGCTATAGAATATTTAGAACTTTGTAACTTGGAGCGACCTCCCTTAGGGGGAGATTGTTGGAAATACGTTTTACGTATTTATGAAGGATCGGTCGCTCCAATGATAATTATGTATTGGGCTCGTGATCCACTTTATAATGTATAGTCCATATAGCCCACATGTAGGGTGGGCTATATATATACCCCTCCTAGCATGTTAGGAGGGGGTTGGTTAATTCATTCATCATTAATCTAATCATTTTCTCTCTCTACTTTGCTTCCCTCTCCTTTCTCTCTCTACACCTAATCTCCTTCTTCCCCATCTCTTCCACCAAATCCATAGATCTAATCCATCCATTTACCAAATCCTTAGAATACGTAGGCCTTCATTTTTTAAACAAAATGAACTCAAATCAAATCTAAATTGATCCCTACTGTGTGGAAACCTTGGTTTCCGGATCTTTTAAGCTACTAGGAATGATCATTGTTCATATGATTAACAAATCAAAGCGGAATTAGAACAACAATCATTAACAAGGTGTTTAGGCACAATAACATGAATTAAAACACATGGATTGCTCATTATATTAATAACGAACAACCACTAGACGTGTATACATTGAATCCCACGTCTAGTCGACACACACTTTAGGTTTACATTGTGAATGAATTGAATGAATAAAACCTAAGACCCTTGGTTCCTTTTATAGTGTAAGGATTAGGGTTTACAAGAGATAAGAATGAATAAACAAGTAAATCTTCTATTTAAATAAACTTATGCAGAATATCTTTTGCATGTTTATCTAAATAGAAGCTTCCATAAGCTTCTTTGTCTATGTTTTGTCAATGCTTGAATTGCATGTGACAATGCTTGAATTGCTCTTGACAATGCTTGATTCCATCAACGCCTAAATTGTACATGTCAACGCCTGGAATGCTCTTGTCAACGCCTAGACAAATACTTCACGTTTTCTTCATTTTTGAGTTTCTGCCACATCAACTTTTTGACCCAACAATCTTCCCCTAGTTGATAGTGGCAAAACTCTATGTGTATCTCTTGTAAGTTGTACATGATCTTCAAATTGCTTCCCCTCAAGTGTAGCACGTATTTCTTCCCCTTTTTGTCACATCAACAAGGAAGTAAACAATGTTGCAATGTTGAAGATTCTCCATATGTAGCTCTATGTAATGATCTTGAAGAACAATTAATATAATATTTTTGATGTAGAAGTAGAATAACCCAACCTTGTGTTCCATGTCTTGTACTATCCATGTGATAAAGTACTTATATCAGACCAATTATAAGTAGACCTCGATCCCTTGTCAATATTCTCATCCTATGTGAGACACTGAGCACGATAATGTAACTCCTTCAAGTGTTATGACAAGTCTTCATCACCAACCATGTAAAGCACGGACAAGTTACCTTTAAAGTCTATGACTGGAAGTGCACGACTTTAAGATATGATAGAACACAAACTCGCGAAAATCTTCTTCAATCATCAAACTTATCATAAGAATTCTTCCTCTTAAGCCAACACCTTTTCATGACAAGTCTTAATGAAATACCTTCATATGTAAAAGCCAAACGATGGATAACTCTTTCACAAGGCTACCCCGATTACATAATCTAATATCCATCAAATTCCCCATGAAAAGTTGCTAACTCGCTTTAAGATCATTAATCCCTTTAAAAATATCCGAGCCATAAATATCATCATGATATTCTAAATTAAAACGGAGATTCCATGTACCTTTGTGTGTATTTTCCTCCTTTTTGTGTGCTTAAAACGTCCAATTTTCTCAAACAGCAGTGATTCCTGTGTTGTCCAATATCCTCTTCTGTCCAATATCTTTGGCAGATGTATTGTCCAATATCGGACAATACCTATCAGCGTTGAAGCTCATATATCGGACGACACTGTCAACCTGTCAGCGTTGACTTATTCTGTCAGCGTCAAAATTCCAAACGTCAGCGCCAATCATAAACCTTGTCAGCGTCCATTCTTGTCAGCGTCAAACCATACTCTGTCAGCGTCTTTTCTTTGTCAGCGTTGCATTCTACCGCTGATTTCATCATTTGACTTCAACCTCACGTCAGTTTAGATAAAAACATAGAAGCTCCCACAAAACGTGTCATCCAATCACAATTTATATACCGTGTGAACACACTTTCATTGTAAATTACATAACCGTGTGAACACAATGTATAAATAACCAATCAAAAGTCTCAAACCGTGTGAATGCAACTATGTTCCACCAATAAGAAACGAGCCCCACGTGAATAACTTTGGATGCGCATGTAGAGAATTAGTAAAATAACAAATCACTTCATGCAACATTCGTGTGAACACAATCCTTTCCTCCAATAAGAATCATCAAATAAGATATATTTTAGGAATAAAAGATCTCATCTGTGTGAAGAATTTGCCTTAACTCACGTCTTTGCTAAAAATCAGGAAAGAGTAATTGATTGCAGCCCACGTCCACGTTCAAAATAAGGATTCTGTTTAAAATAAGGATTCCTAAATAGTAGCCAACCTTTAAACGTGTTTATCCAAATTCAATCCCTACAAGGTAGGAATTAACTCGTCTTCATCAACAACTGGTTATGTTATGCAAATACTAACGTTATACAGACAACAACGTAGCCTTGGGATCATATCTTACATTCTTTATGCAGATACTCCATCAACATAACTGTTTTGCTTCTTAAATTTCTCTTAAGGACGAGTGATCTTCAATACAGTAAAGTAAAAAGAAACATGTGATTACCTGCTGTCATCATTCATATCTTTGCATCATGGATCTAGGGTTTTCGTCAAACCCTAAAATCGAAAATTAAATCACAACTTCGATCGACTTCATAGCAGCACAACATAAACACAACACTTCTTTTTCTGTCTTCAAAAACATTCTAGGGTTTGGAGAAAACCCTAATTTATGATTTCATGTGAAACAGAAAATCTGAAAATCACTCATCAGCCAACTTTGACGCCTAATAACTTTTGCCTGGGGATAAAACTCGACAATCCCTCCGGTGGATGTTTAGATATATGTATGTAGAACACACATATAAAATTTCGTGACGATCCAACGGTTCAATCAAAAGTTATGACCTTCTGAATATTGCTGCGCACACAAAAACGTCCAGAAAAACCCTAGACGGATTTTTCTTCTTTTCACCATTACGAACACCTTGTTGGTCCTAGCATCACGAGCCACGAGGCTCTGATACCAATTGTGGAAACCTTGGTTTCCGGATCTTTTAAGCTACTAGGAATGATCATTGTTCATATGATTAACAAATCAAAGCGGAATTAGAACAACAATCATTAACAAGGTGTTTAGGCACAATAACATGAATTAAAACACATGGATTGCTCATTATATTAATAACGAACAACCACTAGACGTGTATACATTGAATCCCACGTCTAGTCGACACACACTTTAGGTTTACATTGTGAATGAATTGAATGAATAAAACCTAAGACCCTTGGTTCCTTTTATAGTGTAAGGATTAGGGTTTACAAGAGATAAGAATGAATAAACAAGTAAATCTTCTATTTAAATAAACTTATGCAGAATATCTTTTGCATGTTTATCTAAATAGAAGCTTCCATAAGCTTCTTTGTCTACGTTTTGTCAATGCTTGAATTGCATGTGACAATGCTTGAATTGCTCTTGACAATGCTTGATTCCATCAACGCCTAAATTGTACATGTCAACGCCTGGAATGCTCTTGTCAACGCCTAGACAAATACTTCACGTTTTCTTCATTTTTGAGTTTCTGCCACATCAACTTTTTGACCCAACATACTGCTTATAACATGCATACAAACTCAAAACAAGGAACTTCCAACAGTTTTAACAACACTTAACATTCAAATCACAGATTTCATGCAAATCACTTAATAAACTAAAAAAAAATGAAAAAGGTAAAAGATTTTTACCTTGAGGGACTTACATCCAAGTCCCTCAGTGACAGCTTGGTCACCTCCTTTCAGGCTGGGGCCTGAGCTGATCCTTGGACAGCAACAAGCTCAAAACAATCCTGCTAAGAAAATGAAAACACACAAGCACAAAGATACACTAAACTAATTTATCTCAAACCTTACAAACCTTGAAAACTTTATAACACGTTTTAAAAACAACTTATAAATCACAAATCATAGAATGTTATTCCACTTTCACTTCATAACAACCTATGATTTCTGAAATTTATAAAATTCTTTTCAAAATCTTTTAGAAACCTTTTTGAAACTTTTTGAAAATCCAAACACACAAAGTGTGTACAATAATATGGAACTCAGACTTTCTCTTCTCACTTAGTACCAACTCTTTTATTAACCAAAAGGAATTACACTTGTAAAAACAAACACCAAACTTTGCATTAAAAAAACGGGTTTCATAAATTTTGAGAAAGAAAATCTGGAACAAGTGATATGAGTGACATGCCACTCATATTTATACTAGCTAATGGAATAAACTAGAAACTAAAACCCTAGTTACTGAAATGCCTAAAAAGCCCTTGAGTCTTTGACTGAATTTGGTCAAATTGTGCTCCCATGTGATTCTGTTGGATGCCAGCTCTTGTAACTTGATCTTGAGTCGTTCATTTGAGCTTGGGGACCAAGGGGATGATCTGGGATGTTGGTTTGGTCGGGTTTAGGGTTTTGAGGGAAAGTGATGGGTGCAGGGGAGGGTCCCACAAGACACATGGGTGTGTCTTGTGGCGTTTTGTGATGTGGGATCAAGTGAGGTGGAGGGTAATCAGTGATCTGGAGTGATTAAGGGGAAACCCCTTTGTTTTGAGGGTGATTAGGTCTGGGTGGATTAGGGTTTATCATGGGATTAGGATGGGGTTTAGATCTGTTTTGGGTAAAATAGAATTTAAAAAACGTGTTAGGAGGGAAATAAGTGGGGGTTGACTGGGGATTTGACCAGGGTTTAATAAATAAACCGGGTTTGACATTGGGCTGGGTGGATAATGGGTAGGGTATGGGTATTTGGGTGGGTTTAATGACGTGGCACAGCCTGAGTGGTGGTGGGAGTTTTGTTGTATGGCAGAATAGGCCCCCAATGTTTTCACTTTCTTTCAAGTTGTAATAAATAGCCATCAGTGCTCATTTTCCATGTATCAACTTTGGAGAAGTTGTCATTTTTGGCACAACTTGTTTTAAACTTTTTCCAAGGGCTTTAAATGTATATTCTTGATTCTCCAAGGACTGGACTTGTAATATCTTCAAACTTTAAGGACCATACTTGTACAATTAACATTTGGAGGGTCAATTGTGACAAGTTCTTCAAAGATGAGGGACTAAAGTTGCCAATCTTCAATTCTTCAAGGGTCATTTTGCAAAATTCCAAACTTGGGCCCGGTTCATTGTGCGACTTCGTTTCCCGTGTTCGTTTTTGAATGATTCTTGTGATCTTTTGCCATTTCCTCAATATCCGTACCTAAAAATACACAAGTAACAAACACGAGCATATATTTGGTATATTCAATGATATTTTATGCATTTTAAGCCCGATTTGGACGATGAGACCATGTATAAAAGTAGTCTCATCAGCTTACTATACCCAACCCACCTCCCGTGGATCTTGAATTCACATACTATACGTATGTTGAAAGGACCTTTCTCCCTTTCAAGACTTATTCCCTCGCCTCTCCTTTGATGATGTCCTCCAAGAACGAGGACAAGGTCTTTGATCCCGGTATCACATTCGAGGCTTCCCCATGGACTATTTAATTCGGGGACGAGTCAGGCTCGTGACTCGGTTAACAAAAACAAGCGCTTTTTGGGAGGCAACCCAATTATCTATCTATCTTTACCATAAGTGTAGGGGGAGCCCCCGTGGGTGTTTCTTGTTTTCTTTCTTATCATTGCAGGGATTCGAGCTTCAAAGACACACAATTGATAACTTTTGACGAACCGTGATCCCGTGTTACTATCTTCCTGGTTCTATCCTAAACTCTTTTCGATTCCCTATTTTATATTTTCCAATATTAAAATAGGAATCTCTTTAGTTGTCTTTTCCTTAGCGAGATTTAAGCAACGTGCACAATGTCCTAAGTGTAGGGGATTTTACTCCCACATGCTTAAACATTGAGGGCAATGTTTATATTAAGTGTAGGGGGGACTTCTATCGAAGTTAAGTGGCCTTTTCCTTGTATTTGTCCTCATTTTAACCGAAAAATCAGTTTTTCGACATTTTTCAAAATTTTTAATCTATTTTGGCCTAGTTGTAGTTCCCTTTATTTTTGCTATTTTTCTCTTATTTTAATAAAATGGTTTTAACAAGTTTAGTTATCTTAGATATATTAGGCCCGTTGTGAATATTTTGACTCAACCCGAGTTTACTTATCCAAGTTCACTCTAGCTAGTATCCTTAACCGTGTAGACCTTAATTGGTTTATTGGGCTAAGCATCCACGAGTCTCATTCCTTGAGATTTTAAATTGTGGAGAACGAGAAATGATAGAGTTGGTTACAATTTTGGTATTATTTCATTAACTATGTGAGTTAATTACGATCTTTTTCTCCCATCACTTGCTAATAAATTATCTGCAATAAGTAAGGTCGTACGATTTGAAAAGTTACTTAGCTTCTAGCCCAAGATCGTTTAAAAGTTGCTCGGTAATGATAAGAGTTCATAGCCAAGGCATAACTTATGAAGCGGGGCGCGAAGATTGGCGAGTCCGAAAAGGCCCTAACAAGGCATGAGGATTCCATTTTATTGCTGAAGATCCAAAGTCATGTGAAAAGCATTATTCCCAAAATCAATATGAAGGATCAAGACTCACGACGAAAAGCAATCAACTCCCATAAAGATCATGGAGAAGTCTATCCGAAAAGACCCTAACAAGGTATGAGGATGAATAGATCCAAGTCCGAAAAGGAGGCGGATCGTTGTATCTCAAAATCCCAATTAGAGATTAAAGAATAATCATGAAGTCGTGGTCAACAAAGTTGGAGTACTCCTCAAAAGTCTCCAAGTGAAGAAACTCTATAACGAAGAGAAGACCATTATCTCGAAAACGTCTCTCGAAGATATGAAGTATGAAGAACATGCCAAATATCGGCCCGAGAAAGGTCTCAAATCGTGAACCAAGTTATGCCAAGATATGAACTTTTTGATATCCCGAGAAGTAGTTTTAAGAGATTTTGTCCTTTAGCTAACTATTGATCAAATCGTCCTACTTTGCTTTCAGCCTAAATAAATTATCGAAATAAGTCAACAATGCATCCTCGTGATCATTCAAGACATCAATAAGATATAAGAGATACTCGTAGGAATAAGGGAGTTTAAGTGATTAATTGAACCACATGAGTAAATGTTTGTTATGCTAACTTGTACTAACAATGATCTTGTTTTTAAGCTTGGCATGGGGAACGTGAAACTTGAGGGTGACGAATATTCATGACACACAAGCCCTAATGTAAGTCTTAGATTTCTTTACAAGTTTCTTCCTTGTTGCATTTTGTTATTTCCTATCTTTTAAATTTTCCTTAGTTGTTTAATAAAGGCCAAGGTAGGTTGATTATGATGGAAAGTGTAAACCTTGCTTTACTGCTAAGCATTGCATGAGGACATTGCAATGGTTAAGTGTAGGTGATTTGATAGGTGTGAAAACACCCATCTTTTCTACCACTTAATTACATTAAAACAGGACCTAAACGTATATTTTATGTCATAAATGGCGGAATTATGTGTGGTTTGTGTTTTTATTGTGTTTTAGGGTCAGAATGTGAAAAGGAAGGAAAACACGGTCTTTCACGGGCTTTTATCGAAGAAAAAGACGAAAGATAAAGTCGAAAGATCAAGAGTGGAAAAAGAACGGAAGTCCAAGACCAATTCTGAAGATTTATCGAAGAAAAAGTAAAAAGACGGAAGTTTACTAAAAAGCCGAAGAACTCAAGTCTAAATTATGAAGAAATTACAAGGCGAGCTCAAAGAAATCCCGAGACGAAGTCTTAAAAGTCGAAGAATTTAAGAAGACTGAAAGACTGAAAGACTGAGGACCAAGAAAGAAAGAAAGAGGAAGCCACCAACCACTCCCCTCTCCTATAAATACCACCCTCATAACATGTGAGAGGGTTGGTTAGGTTAGTTTTAGTTTTAGGATTAGATTAGAAGTAGGTAGTTTCTCTCTCTAAACTTATGCTTTCTCTCTCTAGATTAATTTGTGTTTAAGCTTTTGTTATTGAATCTTTACTTTTTAATTAAGCTTTTAATTCATCATCTTCATCCTTTCTTGTTGATTTGTCCTTAATCTTTGAGCTCATGTTCTTGAGTTTTTATGATTTTAATCAAGTGGGTTTTGAGTGATTTGGGTTTGTTTGTTAGTTTTGATGATTTTTTTTGATTGATTATTGTTAGTTGATGTCTATTGGTTGTTTTGGTTTAATCTTTTGGTTTGTTTTGTTTAGATTTGATCAAATTCGAGCTTCATTCTTTTTCCCCTGTTCTTCGCCAAAATTACTGTATCTTGCCAAAGATTCCGAATGGTCTGCTCATTAAGTTCTCTATTCGGAATATCAGGTTATTCCGAATAGGATTCTCTATTCGGAATATCAGGTTATTCCGAATAGGATTCTCTATTCGGAATATCTGATTATTCCGAATAGGACTCTCTATTCGGAATATCTGATTATTCCGAATAGGATTCTCTATTCGGAATATCTGATTATTCCGAATAGGATTCCTTATTCGGAATATCTTATTATTCCGAATAGGATTCCTTATTCGGAATATCTGATTATTCCGAATAGGATTCCTTATTCGGAATATCTGATTATTCCGAATAGGTTTTTCAGTTTTTGGTTTTCAACTTTATTTTTTTTCCCCCGTTTTCTTTACTTGCACTTTTACTCGCTTTCCTTTCAATTTAAGTTGTATTTTGATGTCATTTACTTTTATTGACTTTAAATTCTCGTCATTCATTTCCCGTTAAGTTTTAGTCTTTCATTATTGTTTCCTTACTTTATTTTTAATTGTTCCAAGTCTTTATTTTTAATTAGTTTTAGACAACGACACCCTTTTACTTGATTCACCAAGAACAACTGAGTCGCACAACTAACCAGAAATCAATTCGAGAAGATTCCGAGAATAAAATTGAACCTAGCAAAATCATTGTATCAAACATAAAAGAACAATTTAAAACACGAAATCAAACAACTTTAACCAAAATAATCAAAAACCACTTGGATCCAAATAAAAGCATGAACATGAATATAAACATAAACACATAAATCAAAGATTAAGAAAGGTAGATAAGAGATTGACAAGATAAAGTAAAGATTGACAATAATTAAATGAAAACTTACTTGAAATTAAATGAATTAAAGGTGCAAGACAAGGTATTTAAATTTGACAAGAAATTAAATTACAAGGTATTTAAATGGTGGAAGAGCTAATTGTCACACTTAGCCAACAAAAACAAAAGAACACACTAATGGTCTATTTATAGGGGAGGATTAGGAAGCTTCCTCCCCTCCTTCATTTCTTGTTAATTGCAAGATTAAGCCCCTTTCTTCTTAATTCTTCATTAATTACACCATTAGTCCTTTTCTTCTAATCTTCTTTAAACTTGGACTTAAGGGACTTTTGGCTTCGGGATTTCTTTTGAACTCGTCTTTAATTTCTTCAATAAAATAGACTTGAATTCTTCGACTTTTGATAAACTTCTGTCTTTTGACTTTTTCTTCGATAAATCTTCATAATTGGTCGTGGACTTCTGTTCTTTTTGCACTCTTGACTTCTTGACTTCGTCTTTCATCCTTTTCTTCAATAAAAGTTCGTAAATGCCCGTGAATGTCCGTGTTTTCTCCACTTTTCACCTTTTCATCCTAAATCACAACAAAAACACAAACCACGCATAATTCCAACATAAAAGACATAAAATACACGTTTTGGTCCGGTTATTATTGTAATTAAGTGGTAGAAAAGATGGGTGTTTACACACCTGTCAAATCCCCTACACTTGACCATTGCAATGTCCTCATGCAATGCATTAGTTACAAAGCAAGATTACACTTTTCATCATAATCAATCCACGTTGGCCTTTATTAAAGAGATAGAAAATTAAAAACATACAAAATAAAGAAATCAAAAGCATACCTTGGGTTTTGAAAATGTTATGAATAATCATCATCCTCAAGTTTTCACTTTCTCCAAACCAAGCTTAAAAACGAGATCATTGTTATTATAAGTTAGTAGACTAACACGAACTCATGTGGGCCGATTATTCACTTAGACTCCCTTATTCCTAGGGGTATCTCTTATATTTTATTGTTGTCTTGAATGATCACGAGGATGCATTGTTTGACTTATTTCGATAGTTATTTAGTCTGAAAATAAAGTGAACGATTTAATCAATAGTTAGCTAAAGGACCAAATCTTTTAAAACTGCTTCTCGAGACCTCATAACGTTCATATCTTGGCATAACTCGCTTCGCGATTTGAGACCTTTCTCGGACCGATATTTGGCAGCGACTTCATACTTCAAATCTTGAGAGACGTTCATGAAATAATGGTCTTCTCTTCATAATTAGAATTTCTTCACTTAAACTTTTTGAGAGATTCATACTTGGACCACGACTTCTTCATTTTTCTCCAATCTTTATTTTGGACTTTGATATACAACGATCCGCCTCCTTTTATGACTTGGATCTATTTATCCTCATACCTTGTTAGGGTCTTTTCGGATACACTTCTCCATGACTTTTGGGGAGTATTTGCTTTTCGTCGTGTGTCTCGATCCTTCATATTGATTTTCGATAAATGATTCTTCACATCACTTTGGATCTTTAGCAACAAAATATAGCCCTCATGCCTTGTTAGGGCCTTTTCGGACTCGCCAATCTTCGCGTCCCGCTTCAATAAGTTATGCCTTGGCTATGAACTCTAATCCATACCGAGCAACTTTTAAACGATCTGGGGCTAGAAGCTAAGTAACTTTTCAAATCGTACAACCTTATTTATTAGCAGATAAATTTATTAGCAAGCGATGGGAGAATAGGCTTATAATTAACTCACATAAATTCACGAAAGAATACCGAACTTATAATTGGCTCTATCATCTCTCGTTCTCCACAGTTTAAAATCTCAAGTAATGAGACTCGTGGATGCTTAGCCTATTAAATCAAAGTTTTGGGTTTTCGAGTCGCTTATAGGATCTTGCAAATTCTTAGACTTTTTCAAGTTTAGAAATCGCATTTTAAAGTTCCCTTGATAAACGACTCTCTAGGATCAATTATAGGAACTTGCGAAAAGTTCTTGTTCTTAACCCGTGAGAGTTAAGACTTTCGCGTTTTATAGCTCCCTATATAAAAGCCTAGCAAAACTTGACTTAAACACGTTAAGGATACTAGCTAGAGTAAACTCGGATTGAGTCAAAAGATTCACAACGTTTGAAAATTAAAACCACTTATTAAACATTTATTCTAGCAAAGAAAGAAAATAACTATACAAAGGGAAAACTAATAGGCCAAAATAGATCAAAAATTTTGAAAAATGTCGAAAAATTGATTTTCTGATTAAAATGAGGACAAATACAAGGAAAAGACCACTTAACTTCGATAGAAGTCCCCCCTACACTTAAGATAAACATTGTCCTCAATGTTTAAGCATATGGGAGTAAACTCCCCTACACTTAGGACATTGTGCACGTTGTTTAAATTTTTGCTAAGGAAAAGACAACTAAAGAGATTCCTATTTTAATATTGAGAAAATATAAAATAGTGAATCGAAAAGAGTTTAGGATAGAACCGGGAAGAAGTAGAACACGGAATCACGGGTCGTCAAGAATCATCAAGAGTAGATCATTGAAGCTCGAATCCCTGATTAAGAAGTGAGGAGAGGAAATAGCAATTCAAAGGGTCTCCCCCTACACTTATGGTAAAGAAAGCGAAAAGATAGATGCATGGGTTGCCTCCCAAGAAGCGCTTGATTTTTGTTAACCGAGTCGTGAGCCTGACTCGACCTTGATCATCAACGGGAAAAGCATGAAACATATCCACCAGGATCAAAGACATAGTTTTCGTCCATCAATAAGCACGAGCTTAAGGCGAACAAGGCAAGCCAAAGAAGAGTAGGCAAGGTTCCCTTAAGCAGCGATGGAGCACGGTGGAAGCAAGGGTGAAGTGCAAGCATGTCTTCAAAATGTCCAAAGATTTTTCCTTTTATTTCATCAGGTGGATACTGAGATGGCTTAAAGACTTCAATACCGGGGTCGAACACCTGTTCCTTTAGGGGAAAATAGCACTCAGGCTCAGCCGAGTGTGAAGAAGATCCGCAAAGAAGCACAACCTCGTCCTCAGAAGAAGGACAAAGAGGTGTCAAATTGTATGTGCAACGGATTTCGGTGTCGATCGGTTTCTTCTCCTTTGACAGAATGCTCTTCAAATCCAAGGTAGGATCAAGACGATAATCTTCAAAGTCATAAGGAGGGGCATCACTCTCATGAGGGAAGTATGTATTGAGAAATTCAGAGAAGTCTTCCTCAAATGAGTAATCGTCCAAAGTAGGATCGAGTGATGGCGGAGGATCTTCATCATGTGAAGAATCGCTCGAGAGAGTATCAGCCTCATCAAAATCATCGTATGTGGGCAGCTCGGGATACTCAGAGGTACAATCAAAATCATCCGAATCTGAGCTAGAATCATTGTCATCATAAGCATCGAAGATCGGTGGCGAATCATAAATGGGAGAAGCGTCCAAAGTAGGGAGAGAATCATCCACATTATCTTCAAAGAGTGGATTATCAGTGGAAGACTCGAATAAAGGATTGTCGTAGACGGTAAAGTCATCGAGCACATTTATCATATTCACTGATTCTCGGCCTCCAAAGGATTTGCCTGTAAGCTTCCCCATTTTAAAAACTTTTGAATCATCCCCGACTCGTAAGATTAACTCACCTTCGGCCACATCTACTAAAGCACGTCCGGTTCTCAAGAATGGCCGACCAAGTATTAAAGGAATACGAGGGTCCATTTCATAATCAACTACGACAAAATCGACCGGGAAAGTAAATGTGCCAACTTTGATAAACACGTCTTCGGCTATACCAACGGGGTAAGCGAGAGTGCGATTTGCAAGTTCGAGAGTCATCTTTGTTGGAATGAGGTCGGGTAATGATAGTGTTTTCCAAACACTTAGTGGCATCAAATTAATACTAGCCCCGAGATCAGCAAGGGCAGTAAATTCTTCAGTTTTGTTGAACACGCAAGGCAACACAAAACGACCGGGATCTACAAGCTTTTCTGGAAGTTCTCTAAGAAGGAGTGCAGAGCAGTTTTCATTTAATCGTGTGTTGGCGAGTTCAATCAGCTTCTCTTTCTTGCTAAGCAATTCCTTGAATGCTTTGACAAATTTCGGCATGTGGCAAAGTGCTTCAACAAGGCTAATGTTGATGGTCATTTTAGATAGCATATCCACATATTTCGATACTTGACAGTCATTCTTGGTTAGCTCGTTGGTTTTGCCTATGCGAGAAGGGTATGGGATTCTGGGTTGATAGGGAGACGGTGAAGGTGTAGTTGGTGAAGGTTGGGATGTTGAAGGGTCCTTCCGAGATACATCGTCATGACGAGGCGGAGACGGTAATAGTGTACTACTACTAGGTGTAGGAGGAGTAGGGATACATGGTGGTGGAGGAGGTGTAGATGATGGTGGTGGGGTAGGTGGATTGACAATGGTAATTCCACTACGCGTAGTTATAGCACTCACATTAGCTCGCGGATTAGTGACGGTGTTTGAAGGTAGAGAACCCGAAGAAGAAGGTGGAGCTTCGGGCAAGAAACTAGCCAATAGATTCTTTAATTCAGTCGTTTGAGTAATGAAGGAGGATTGAATATTATCACAAACCTCGGTTCTGATGTCATTTCCTTGCTTCAAGATATCTCCTTTCAAATTGATTATTTGGCTCTGTAGATTCTTGATTTGCTCACCTTGAGTTCTCATGATGGCATCAACATCGGTGTTTATGGGTGGGTGTTGTTGGGTGGGTCGTTGATAAGGGTTAGAAGCTCTTGGTGGGATTTGGTTGCTTCTATTGTAGTTGTTGGCGGGATTTTGGTTTTGAGGAGAAAAACCGGGTGAAAGGTAATTGTTGGAACGGTAGCTCAGCAGATTTCTATCCCCTTGTTGTTTAGCTTGGTAATTTTCCGGTGAATAATTACCATAAGCAGCATACACATTTTCCGGATTTCCTTGTGTCGAAGGACAATCGGTGTATGGGTGAGGACCGTCACATGTTTCACAAGGATTAGCAACCGCTTTAACTTGTTGTTGTTGTTGGTTTGAAGCGAGAAGCGTAATACTTTTGCTCATTTCGGCCATCATGCGGGTGAGTTCGGTCATCTCAGGGTTTGCTGAGGTAGAGGAAACATTAACTCTCGGGTTGTTCCTAGAAGATGCAGAGGAATCCCAGTTCTTGTGGTGAGTAGTCATGTTCTCAATTAACTCTCTACACTCCTCGGGTCTCCTTTTCATGAATGTGCCACCGGCGGCTGCATTAATCGTTTCACGATCTCGAAAAGTCAAACCGTTGTAGAAAGTATCAATCAATGTGACGGGAAGCATGTTGTGGTTTGGACAATGGTCGATCAAGACATTATATCTCTCCCAAGCGTCAAAAAGAGATTCATCAGGGTCTTGCATGAAACCGCTGATCTGATTACGAAGGCTTGTGACCATGGATGGTGGAAAGTAGCGCGATAGAAAGCGTTGAGTCATGTCATCCCAAGTGTGAATAGAATTCTTCAGGAGACGATCAAACCATTTCTCGGCATGATGCGATAAAGTATGTGGAAAGAGTTGTAGGCGGAGAACATCCATTGTGGCACCAGGCAACTTCATGCTTTGGGTGATTGTAATGAACTTGTCGAGGTGTTTGTTGGCATCATCATCAGGCAATCCTCTAAAAGGGTTTGTTTGTACTTGCCGAATCATGTGGTGCTTCAACGAAAACTCAGGAGTGTTGATTTGCATCGGCGCAATCGGTCCTCCTCGTCCAAACATTGTTGGTTGACAAAGTTCCTCCATGGTCCGAAGATCGGGCTGTGGAAGAGCATTGTTGTTATTATTATTATTGAGGTTCGGTGGAATGTTGTTGTTGTTAACACCTGCCATATCTAAATCTTCTTGAGGCTCGGGCTCTTGATAATTAGAAGATCTGGTACGCATACTCCTGAAAATGCAAAAGAAAAAAAAACCAAACACAAAGACAATATATATACAATAAAGATAAAATCTTTTTGGATTTTTGAAATTTTTAATTTTTATGGTTTTTTTATCAATTTTTTTAATTTTTATGAGTTTTTGGAATTTTTTATGGCAAGAAAAATAACGTTCACAAGTGAACGGATCCCAAAAAGCAACGTGTCTCTCACAAAAAACTGTTGATCTTTACGAAAAGAGCCGGCAGCGGCGCCATTTGATAACTAGCTTTTGCCCGTATAAAAATAATTAAATTTCAAGTTCTCGTTCTCGGTATCTTAACGAATTGATCTAGGCCTATGTGTGACTCAGTTGATCTTTGGTGAAAAAGAATATTTTTGGTTGTTTTTAATTAAATGTGCAAAGACTTAAAAGTAAAAGTGCTCTTAAAGTAATCTAAGTCTAATTAAAGTAAAAGTGCAGGTATTTAAAAACGTGACAGAAATTAAAGGGCACTAAAGTAAATGATGCGAACTTAAATCTAACAAAGGCAAACTTAAAACGCAACTAAAACTTAAACTAAGGCAAAACTAAAATAAAGCTAAGGCTAATAATGTCAAAGTGCAATTAAATAAAAGGCAGGAAAAATAAAGCTTGAAAGTAAAAATCAAAGACAAAAGCTAATAAGAACCTGAATACAGCTCATTCGGAATAAACCTTCGTTTGGAACAATCACTCGTCCGGAATGTCACCTTCGGTTGAAATGATTCTTCTTTGCTTGGAATATAGCCAAAATCCTTGATCCGGAACAAATTGATCTGAATATGTCACTTATCCAAAACAATCCTTCGTTCGGAACTTTACTGATTCGGAACTTCTAAAACTTGCCTTGATTCGGAACTTATGATTAACCCTTGATTCGGAAGATTCCGAATGAACCTCCTTGATTCGGAAGTTCTAAAACTTCCGAATGAACAAACACTGATCCGGAACTAGCCCCTTGATTCGGAAGTTTATTCGGAACTTTTAAGTTTCGAATGAACAGCCCTTGGTTCGGAACTATGGTGACTTCCGAATGAACGATCACTGATCCGGAACTTTTGGAGTTCCGAATGAACTGTGCTTGATCCGGAACTTTTGAGTTCCGAATGAAGCTTTTCTGGTTCAGAACTTTTGAGTTCCGAATGAATGACTATTGGTTCGGAAGTTATCCTTCGTCCAGAACTTTGAATGTTCCGGATGAACAAGTTTGGCTCGGAACTTTTGCTGATCTCAAATCTTCCGGATGAACCCTTGATTCGGAACTTTGGAAGTTCTGAATGAACAAACTCCCTTTCTTGATTCGGAAGTATTCACCTGGAAAGATCAGAAACACAAACAACTTTCCCGAAGAACAAGGGGATACAGTAACAGCAGTTTTAATAACAAATTAACCAAAATCAACACAAACAATTTAATAAATCTATCTACGAATCAACAGTAAACATAAACGAACAATTTAAAACACGAAATCAAACAACTTTAACCAAAATAATCAAAAACCACTTGGATCCAAATAAAAGCATGAACATGAACATAAACATAAACACATAAATCAAAGATTAAGAAAGATAGATAAGAGATTGACAAGATAAAGTAAAGATTGACAGTAATTAAATGAAAACTTACTTGAAATTAAATGAATTAAAGGTGCAAGACAAGGTATTTAAATTTGACAAGAAATTAAATGACAAGGTATTTAAATGGTGGAAGAGCTAATTGTCACACTTAGCCAACAAAAACAAATGAACACACTAATGGTCTATTTATAGGGGAGGATTAGGAAGCTTCCTCCCCTCCTTCATTTCTTGTTAATTGCAAGATTAAGCCCCTTTCTTCTTAATTCTTCATTAATTACACCATTAGTCCTTTTCTTCTAATCTTCTTTAAACTTGGACTTAAGGGACTTTTGGCTTCGGGATTTCTTTTGAACTCGTCTTTAATTTCTTCAATAAAATAGACTTGAATTCTTCGGCTTTTGATAAACTTCTGTCTTTTGACTTTTTCTTCGATAAATCTTCAGAATTGGTCGTGGACTTCCGTTCTTTTTGCACTCTTGACTTCTTGACTTCGTCATTCATCCTTTTCTTCAATAAAAGTTCGTAAATGCCCGTGAATGTCCGTGTTTTCTCCACTTTTCACCTTTTCATCCTAAATCACAACAAAAACACAAACCACGCATAATTCCGACATAAAAGACATAAAATACACGTTTTGGTCCGGTTATTATTGTAATTAAGTGGTAGAAAAGATGGGTGTTTACACACCTATCAGCAAGATAGTAGAAACTTCAGATGCCGATTTTGATGAGCTGACAGCGATGGCTTCTGAGCAACACAGCTCTGAACCCGCATTACATGAGATGGGAACTGGTACGATTAGTTCCAGATTAACTCCCAACAATCCTAATTCTCCATCATTTATACCACCTACACGGCCCGAGTGGGATGAGTTATTTCAACCTATGTTTGATGAATTCTTTGATCCACCTAGTAATGATTCTCCAGCAACTGCAGCAGTAGCTCCGATTCCCGAAGTTGTTTCTCAAGATAATGGAAATCAGTCCGAGACATCTACTGTTACTATTGAACCAGATGTCCCATCCCCCACCAATTCATAAACTACACCTGAATCATCACCCCCACTTGTTCCTAATGATGTTGAAGAGGATCACTACGATCACGATTTGGAATTTGCTCACTTACAAGAGCTTCCTTTCTTTGGTTCACAAATACCTGAAAACCCTAACAGTGCGTATACCACATAGGAAGCTCCTGCAATCGTCTACTCCCGACCACCACGGATTGAAAATCATAACACAAAATGGACAAAGGATCACCCAATCCGCAATATTATTGGTGACATCAATCGACCAGTTTTAACACGCCACAAACTCCAAGAACATGCATTATATTGCTACTTTGATGCATTTCTTTCCGATACTGAACCTAAAAATTGGCAACAAGCCATGACAAAATCATCTTGGATTGAAGCCATGCAAGAGGAACTTAATGAATTTCAACGTCTTGAAGTGTGGGAATTAGTTCCTTTACCCGACAACGTCGAAATCCTTATATTGTTGTGGGTATATAAGGTTAAACTCGATGAGTTAGGTGGAGTATTAAAGAACAAAGCTAGATTGGTTGCTAGAGGTTACAAACAAGCTTTGGGTATTGACTTTGAAGAATCCTTTGCTCCTGTTGCACGATTGGAGGCAATTAGACTATTCCTTACTTATGCTGCTCACATGAACATGATTGTCTACCAAATGGATGTTAAGACGGCATTTCTTAATGGTGAATTAAGGGAAGATGTCTACGTAAGCCAGCCGAATGGATTCGTCAACTCGGAGTATCCTAATCACGTGTACAAGCTCAAGAAGGCTCATTATGGGTTGAAACAAGCTCCACGCGCGTGGTACGATCTCCTATCGTCTTATCTCATCTTGAAAGGCTTCTCCAAAGGCAAAGTGGACCCAACATTATTTATTCTCAAGGAGCACAACGACATGATACTGGTACAAATTTATGTTGATGATACAATTTTTGCTGCCACTACTCAAAGACTGTCTGACCATTTTGAGAAAATTATGTCCAGATGCTTTAAGATGTCGATGATGGGAAAAATTTCATTTTTCTTAGGGTTGCAAATTTCTCAGAATCCCAGAGGCATCTTCATTAATCAATCCAAATTTGCTCTTGAATTATTAAAGAAGTATCATTTTGAAAATTGTGACCTCGTGGATACTCCAATGGTAGAGAGATCCAAGTTAGATAAGGATATGGATGGGATAGCTGTCGATCCTAAACTTTACCTGAGAATGATCGGCACCCTTCTCTATCTGACTGCTAGCAGGCCTGATTTGCAATTTGCTATATGCATGTGTGCCTGGTATCAGGCTCGGCCTACCGAAAAGCACTTACATGTTGTGAAAAGGATCTTTCGGTATCTTAAAGGAACACTTCATCGTGGTCTGTGGTATCCGAAGGATTCATCTATTTCACTAATATCATATGCAGATGCGGATTATGTTGGGTGTCAAGATACTAGACGTAGCACTTCTGGCAGTGTGCAACTTCTTGGAGATAGACTGGTTAGTTGGGCATCCAAAAGGCAGAAAAGCGTTGCGATATCAAGTACAGAGGCTGAATACATTGCTATGTCCGGTTGTTGTGCTCAAGTTCTTTGGATGAGATCACAATTAACTGACTACGGTCTTGGATTCAATAAAATCCCGATGTACTGTGATAACAAAAGTGCAATTTCCCTTTGCTGCAACTACGTTCAATATTCCCGGGCGAAGTACATTGACATACGCTACCACTTCATCAAAGAGCAAGTGGAAAATGAAGTGATCGAACTGTATTTTGTCAACACTGAGTATCAGCTGGCAGATATATTCACAATGGCCTAGATCGAGGACGTATCGAGTTTTTGATCGAAAAGCTAGGCATGAAATAATTCTCACCAGCGACACTTAAGGAGTTGGTAGAAGAATCTACAGAATAGTGGTGGTAAACTATTCTATAGTATCCTTTGATCGTGATCTTGTATATTATCGTATATATTTAAAAACCAAAAGAAAAATATAAAACATACAAAAACCATAAAAAATAAAAAATCAAGAAAATCCAAAAATATTTTTCATTTTAAAACAGGCATGTCTTTTAGTACGGTAATATTTACGACCTTAGAAATGTCGATTAAAATTGACACGGCGCCATAAATAGAGTCCGTATAAAAGTTGTACATATTTTAAAACATGCCCATATGGCTTGTAGTTATTTCTGACTGCAACCCTCTTTTCGCATTAAAGTCATGTATTTCTTTTGAAAACATTGGCTCACAACGGGAATTAATTTTCTCGGGCAAGGTTTACTTAAAAACCTTGTAAGGGATCAAGTTTACTTTATAACTTGATCTAACACAAATTCGTGTACGCTTCAGTGCACTTATTTTGTTAAAATAAGAGAAACTTATTGCCCCCAGAATCGTTTCAGAAAATCATTAAATGGAAAAGGTTTTCATAGATATTTGTTTCCTTAAAATGCAACGACTACAACTCTTTAAATAGAAAACAGGTCAGCATTTGAGGGGAGCAAATATCAAATCGTATTGAAAATGAATTGGTCTTCACATAATTTGCCAGTCATCTTATTTTATGTGCACTATGTGCAAAGTGTGCCTTGTATGGATTTTTGATTTGGCCTTAGGTTTTAATGACGTGTTTGTGTTAGCAACTCTAAAGATATCGGGAAATTGTGTTGGTAACTTGTTTTATTACAAGTTTTCTTACATGTTTGTAAACTAGGGGGACCAATTTGCAATTTTGGCAAAATTGGCTTGAGTGATTGACCTTAGTCAAACCCCTCCCCCCTTTGTTTCTTTTCATTCCCGTCTGCTAATACACACACTCATACTAACACTTCTTGCTGCCATAAACTGTTCTTTCAATCGTCATTTGCTGTGTTTTATCTGCTGTGTTTATCATCTAGGTATCGTCGCATACATGTTATTATCATGCTTTATCCTTTCATTTGCTTCGTTCATCTCGTCAGAATCTAAGATCTAGGGTTTCAGTTTTTTGTGGTAAAAATCATGTTTGTTAGCGGGGTTTTGATTTTATTCGCATTATAAACATAGGTTATTAATAGTTTTGATTAAAACATACCTCATGCCATGAAAATCGATAAGATAAGATCCTACCTCGTAAAAACCGCCCCAGATTCCGATGCTTTGTAGATGATGGATTCTGATCGTATGCCGATAGAAAGAGTTAATTGATAAGATTCCGATGCTTTGTATTCTGATGCTTCGCATTCTGATGATTAGTGGTTTCATTCCGATAGGATGGCATTCCGATAGGATGTCATTCCGATAGGATGTCATTCCGATAGGATGTCATTCTGATAGAAATGCATTCCGATAGAAAAGCATTCCGATAGAAAAGCATTCCGATAGAAAAGCATTCCGATGGAATACTAGGATGTCATTCCGATAGAAATGCATTCCGATAGAAAAGCATTCCGATAGAAAAGCATTCCGATAGAAAAGCATTCCGATAGAAAAGTATTCCGATAGAAAAGAATTCTGATAGAAAAGCATTCCGATAGAAAAGCATTCCGATGTAATTTTTCCGATGAGTGCATTCCGATGAATGCATTCCGATAGATCAGTGTATTGTGATATATAGATTTTATGATAGATTGTCCTTGCGATAAGTGGTCTAATAGACTTTGCAAAAAGATTGTTGTTGTATCTAAGATAGTATGCTTCCACACTATGCATTCGACTTAGAACTAGAGCTTCTATAACGAACATAATTTCGATTGGAGGTAATTAATTTTTTCTCATAAGAATACTTAAAGGGTTTATTATTACAAAAATTCATCTTATTTTTATAAGTTGATATTTCTGTAAACGAAAGAGATAAAATTATTTATTCCACATATTGTGTTTTGTTCTCAGGCAAATGGAAGCAATCACTGAGTTCAAACCTACCGAGGTTGAGGTTTTGCGAACACCTAATGAGGTTGAGGTTTTGCGAACACCTTCTGAGGTTGAGGTTTTGCCAACAACTACTGAGGTTGTAGTAATGCCTAGGCTTACTGAAGTGGTTGTGGAACTTCATAGTCGGCTTTATTCTAGTTCTCCCACTGAAGTAGTGGTTATGACAACCAGTAAACCTAAATCCTCAAGTAACTAAAGCTAGGTTGTTGGGTTCCCAGAATAAC
Organism: Glebionis coronaria; assembly: GCA_025667525.1. NCBI lineage: Eukaryota > Viridiplantae > Streptophyta > Magnoliopsida > Asterales > Asteraceae > Glebionis > Glebionis coronaria. Next base: position 99,173 of record JANFOE010002394.1, read on the forward strand.
ATGTCTTTGCTTTACCACCACGCCTTTAGGTTTTTATATCTGATTGTATGATTGTATTTCATTTTAACATTGTCTGTATGATCTTATTGTGGTTAACATGATGACATTTGTTATGCTTTATTATGAATTTTCATGGATAATGCGATGTATATGTTTGTATATATCAATTGTGTATGTGTTATCTTAAGCAGGAACCATGTCAATCACCGAAGAACAACAACAACAATCCGACCTTGTATTAGTTCCACTTAGTAACCGACTACCACTTGTAGAGAACAACTTCCGTCTGAGAGACAACTTTGATCTAAAGGTGGCAGCTTTCAAAGTTGCAATGGACATCCTAGACATGTCACCTATAAAAGATGCCCTTAGAGCTACTGCATTAGTTCCCGAAATCTACATTCACGAGTTTTGGCCACATCATCGATTACAACGGCAAAGCAATTATCTAAGAAATCTATCACTTTCAAGATCAACAGGTAAAATTTTACTCTTGATTTAACTCAATTCAGGAAATTGTTTAAGTTTCCCAAATTAGCAAAAGGAGAAAAGTTTGTGCCCAATCCAAACATAGATGAATTGTTTCGAGTAATTAGAGCTCCAAACTATGAGGGTGACATTCAAAATCTATCTCAATTTTCCACTTCACGCATTGGTCAACCATGGAAAGCACTCGTCACCATCATCACCAAGTGCCTCACTTCAAAGGCTCGCGGTTTTGACCAAATGAGACCACCTCAGGCTTATGTACTTTTGGGCCTATACACTGCATCTAAAGTGGATTATGCTCTACTTCTTTGGGAAGAATTTTTCTACCAATTCATCGGTACCAAGAAGAAATCACTACATCTTCCGTTTCCAAGGTTCACAAAACTTATCATCAACCTATTCATGAAGAGTGTCCCATCTATTGACAAGAGTGGAAATTTCTTCTACCATACATCAGATGATGACCACGTGTTGGATCAGATGGGTGAAGACAATTATTCTACTAAGTACTCACTGCGTCCAGCTTTAGTGCCAGACACAATGATCAATGATGGGATCAAGGACAATGGACCTTATAAACAAATGCTCCTGGATATTGAAGCACAGTTTAAAAGAGCAAACGAAGATCCATCCGAAAAGCAAAAGGGTAAAAGGAAAAAGACTGTTTTCAATCGCCAAAAGACCTCCTCACCCCAAACCAAAGGCAAGGCTAAAGGGAAAGAGCAACTACGTGATGAAGATGCAGACGAACAAGATTCTTCAGTATTAATGTCTGAAGAAAAACATATGCGAATAGCACGTAAGATAAGTCGGATGGAGGCACAAACTAAGAAAACATGTAGTGGTTCTAGATCAAAAAATCCTGTAGAATTAGCCCTAGAAGCTTTTGGAGATCCAGACAACTCAAACGATGAAGAAGAACAAGATTTTAGACTAGAGGAAAGAATCACAGACCAAACAAACCAAGATGATGACAACGTAGATGATTATTTCAACTATGATTTTGAAGACCAAAATTTAGAATGTGGAGAAGATATGGAAACACTCCTTTATGAGGACGTCAACCTTAGCAAACCACTACCAACTCCTTCAACAATGATAGCAGCAGAAGATGCTCATCTGACGATGTTTCCTATCCAACAACTAATACCCCATCCACCACCAGTATTCAGCACTGTTTTGAAAAACGTCCCCCAGATTGAACCTACAATCGAAACCATTCAACCTGTACCAACCACAATCCAAGTACTTACACCAATGCCGCCACCGGTCATCCTTCAACCTGTACCAACCACCATCCAAGTAATTACACCAACGCCGCCACCGGACATCCATCAAACTGTACCAACCACCATCCAAGTAATTACACCTACGCCACCACCGGTCATCCATCAACATGTACTAACCACCACCCAAGTAATTACACCAACGTCTCCACCGATTGTCGATCTTCCTGTACCAACCACTGCCCCAGTGATTGTACCAACCTCGCCGTCTATCCTCGAACAACCTGTACAAACCACCATCCAATCCACAACCTCTTTAGCACTTGTGGTAACTCCTCCACCAACAACAACAGTACAACTACCATCCACTTCCATTCCATTCCTCACGATCAGTGACGCTCTCATTCAGCACTTCCAAAAACAGTTGGAAAAATAGGCAAAAATGATGGAAGAGCTACAGTCGTGTGTTACTAGTTCAAAAGCCTTAAGAGAACAAAAACGCGACAAATCCAAACTTCATGATACTTATGCCGGAGTTTTAAAACTTCAAGACCAACATTAGAAGTTTATTGCCGAAAACGAAGCACGTGATAAAGAAAACAATGTCTTCCTCAACTCCATCAATGATACCATGACTAACATCATTCAGCGTGAAGTTAGGTCATGTGTCAATCAGAAGCTTCCAGTATTGTTCACTAAAGGCCTTACTGACTTACAATTAATGCAAACTTTGGTGACCTGATTAACCAACATTGAGTTACCACAAACAAAAGCTCAACACAAATTGCAAAACGCTCTTGTTAAAGTCATAATGGAAGTTTCCAACACATCCCCATTAGAAGACACTAAAGTTCCCCAATATTTAAAGAAAAGGAAACGTCAGGAGCCTGAAAATGAAGATGAGGAAGAGAATGAGAAGGAGAAAGAACGTTCTGATAAGAATGAAGAGGAAGAGGAAGAGGAAGAGGAAGAGGAAGAGGATGAGGACGAGGACGAGGAGGAGGATGAGGATGAGGATGACGGGGAAGACGAGGATGACGATAGTGATGCGGATGACGATAATGATAATGAGGACGGTAATGGGAATGGTAAGGATAAGGAGAAAGGGGATGGTGATAAGGATGAAGGTAATGGTACTAATGGTGAAGAATCTGAAGAATCCGAGGAAGAGGAAGAGAATGATGCACGTTCAAAATAAAAAGTTGGCGATAAACAACAAGACGAGAGTGAAAACATCACCAATGACGAGCATGATGAAACCAATGTCAACACCACAAGTAAGTCATCTGAACTGGTTCTTACTAGTGTATCACAAGAAGAACTTGTAGTGCCAATGGTACAAGACGAACCAATGATTGAAGACGAACCATCACCGTCTGTGGAACATCACTCTCCACCGCCTACTCCTGTTCAGCATCACACAGAAACAGACACATGTATGTCTTCTGTACTGGTTCCTACTAATATCTCATCAACAGCACCAGTAGAACACGAACCTATGCAAGAAGACGAACCGATACCATCTGTGATACTTAACTCTCCACCTCAGCAGTACATCGATATGGATATTGACGATATAAATCAACCAGATCCTGAGTTTGCTGATACGTTCACTATTGATGAGATGGTTCAAGTGCAGCCATGGCTTACACAGGCAGCAACCGCACGTATAATTTTTGACAGTGAAAAGGAGGATCTCACACAATTCCTCAATAATCCAATCGACTTCTCTGGATTCTTGATGGATAAATATGGAGTGCCTACCATTGATACGAATACACTTCAAACAATGATCAAAGATAAGAACTTTTGTGCTTCCATGAAGATTGCCAAAACTGAGGGAGAATATCATTTCAAGGAGCTCATGAAATCAATCAAATCAACAACATCAGGTGAACAAGCTACAATACTTCCTCCACTAACACCCTCAGTTATTGCAGCTGCCAAGCACCTGTCAATGCAATACTTTACCAACCGTGATCTGGATTTCTTAGAAAATGGCGCAGACAAGTATGCTACATCATTAACAATGGGCAAAGCAGTAAATTTGGAGGATATCCCTTGGATTGAAGATAAAGTTCCAGACCTATGGAGCAAAGAGCTTGTCAAGGAATATGATCAATATGCGGAATTTGGCATCTCACATTGGTGGGGCAACAAGAAGTCGGCTTACTACTTCTATAATCACACCAAGAAAGGTACACCTATAATTGCAACCCGTCGAATCGCAAGCATACATGTAACACTCTCAATTTTCGTATCGGTACAGCGGAAGGGTCTTTTAGAGTGTTACGGGATAGCACAATAACTCCAATCATAGACAACACATAAAAATGGTTGTACAAGGTTTAACATACATTCATTCGATAAAAAGTTTTAAAGTGTACAACAGGTCCCAAATTATACAGGTCATTTAGTTTACAAAACATAGATCGAATGAACATTTTTAATATTATGTGGGCCATCAGAGTCAACCTCCATCCGGATTACCTTCAAGCACCTGAGATAACAAGCAAAAATCATATCAGCAAATGCCGAGTGAATTCATAGAGTTTAATAAAAACCGTTATATAAAACAATCGTTAAAATCAGAACACAAGTATAATATCGGAAGTAAGTCCTCGTATTGCTAGTCAGGCAATATATAAATCAAGCATACATCTTAAACCGTCCATGAGACCGTAGCCTCAATATTACCATTATAGGTAATATTATTAGCGTCGTTATTGGATTACATTATGGATTATTATTAGCCGCATGACATTGTTACCTTACTATGAAAAGAACGGGCCGCGAACCTGACAAAAATTTTGCCCATCTAAGTTAGCGTGTTGTCACAAAAATCACGCTATGTAATCTTCTCATACATAAATTCTCTTACCAATCAATGTGGTACGACGGGGATCAACCGTCAAGGCGTGAACTGGGGTGATCGTCCCCAAATAGTACTATCAAATGCATAAGCGTCTACCAAATCCTGGTAGTTCACAATTCATGCTAATGGGACTTTAAGTGACATAAACTAACTACTAATAATCCTTTTTGTCTCGTTTATAGGGTCATAGCATCATTCGGGTCCATATCATTAAGCATACCATCGGGACTACTTGTGTTCTATTTTTATCAAAAACTAGCATGTTATCTCCCTCGCAGGTTTACAAATCATTTTATAAAACATTTAAAAGAGTGCGAGGCTATGAACTCACGTTGATAATGAAAGGCGGATTATCAGCTACGGGCGTGCTTCGGTCACAAAAACCTATATAAATAATAATCGGTCTTAGACTTTTGTCCAATGACTTTATCAAAATAAAAATATACATATGATGATTTTGTACATATGATGATGATCAAGTGGGTTTATATATCCTTTTTTACTCATTTTAGCGTTTATGTATTAGTAACTATTTACTAATTTACTAGTTTTACCTATTTACCTATTTTAAGTCTAATAAGCTTATTATAAGTTCTTTAACTTGTATTATTTCATTTTATACTTATATTATCAGTATTCATACTTTACATGTTGGGCTCAAATGGGCTAAGCCCAATAAGTACTTTTTATAAGTGTTTAACTTATTTAGTTCAATTATTAGTCCAATATGCTTACCTAGCTCGTTAATGTCCGTATGTCCTATAGTTCTGGTTTTATCGGTTTTTACTTTTATTAGATACTTATATATCAGTATATGACTTTTAAAAACTTTACATTAGACGGGTTTGATCGTCTAAGTTTTAATTGGCGAAAAACGTTAATTTTACGGTAATAGCCGAAAAAGTCGTAAAAATCATGTTTATAGTTTTTATAACTTATAAATATTATTCCACTACCATTTTTATAATTTATCCATTTATTTAACCTTATACATATTTATATAGATGAAATTCATAAGTTATTGGGTTTTAATTTCACATTTTATACTATATAATTTGAGTGCTCATATAATAGTAATAAACATTAATTCTTCAAAATCTGATTTTTATTTTCATCTTCACCATTTTTATCATATCTAGAGTTCTACAATGAATTAGAAGCTCATTTTTGGGTGGCATGAACTTAATATTAGGTGCTACAATTAACTTAGTTATAGCTACTGCTCATTTTAAGTTTATCTATCCTTAACAGTCCCTACAAAACAGCTTATTCAGATTAGCACACTCATCTTGTTTTGATCATATCTCACTCATTTTAATGATTCCATTCCATGGCCAACTCTCACATGTGTATGACATCTTGTACTTACTGTAAATGGATTCTACCGTGCAAGTTTATCAGTTCAAGTTTTAGTTACATACTGTTTTTATACAGCCAACAAATTAATCATGATTTTAGCCTTGTTTCTTATGGTTATTAACCTTTTTAAGCATATTTATCAACACTTGATCCCTACACAACATTTTTATCATCATATATTCATCATATACATATACAACAAGAAAGAAAATACATTTGATCTTTACAAAAATAACAAGAGAAAATGGAGAGGATGATCTTCTTTACCAACCAAGAGTATATCTTGTTTTTGGAAGACAAGAACTTGATGAACACCAAATGTAACTCCAAGATCATCAAACACCAAGAATATAAGTTGAAAAATCAGCCCTAGGACACAAGCAAATCACCTCCTTTGTTGTTAAAATGGCCATCAAGTGATCAAGGCTTCAAGGTAACTCCATGATATAGCTAGATAACAAGTATTTTGTGGCTAGAAAAGATCAAAAAGGGGTGTGTGTTCTTGAAGTGGGACGGAAATGGTGGTGGTTTTGAGAGAGTTTTTGGTTGGTTTTGCATGAGTGAATGGTAGTATGAGTAGCTAGTTGTTGGTTTTGTGTTAGTGGTAGTTTAAGTTGTAAGCTTAAGCTTACACTTTTAAGTAACAAGTTAACATGATGCCACATCTTTGATGTAGTGTCATGTGTGAGCCGTCCCATGTGTAGTGGGGTGGTATAATATTTTTTGTCCCACCTCACTAATTTACGGGTATCCATCGATTCTAGTTTCCTCGATTTACGTACCCTCGGGTCGTTTCACGAAAAACGTTTTTATAAATTATGAATCAACGACACAAAACGAATCCAATAAAAATTGTCTCATAAAAAACGGAGTTCAAAAACGTAAATATGTAATCCTAAGGTTTTCGGTTTAATCGTAAAGGACGCTAAATTATGCACGTAAGCCCAAATTTAAATCCGTAAATTGTGAGTTCATCAACCAACACAAAAATAAGTTTCAAAATATTATACGAGAAAATAATTCACTACCTGAAAATGTTAGATTGTCACAGCTTTTCCTCCTAAAAGGGATCAACGTCCTCGTGTTCCATTTCATTTTGATGTCCGTTTCTTATTGAAATCGAAGAGGTGCGGATATTTCTTCAACATTTCATCCTCTCTTTCCCAAGTATATTCCGGTCCATGCTTTGAATTCCATCAGATCTTGACAATAGGTATCCGACTTTGTTTCAGTTGCTTTACCTCACGATCCATAACCTCTACGGGCTCTTCGATAAAATGCAACTTCCCATATATTCGAACCTTATCTAACGAAATTTTCTCATCACTCACTGCTAGACATTTCTTCAGATTAGATACATGGAATGTGTTGTGAACACCATGAATTTCTGGGGGTAACTCTAGTTTGTAAGCCACCGGACCTACTCTAGATAAAATCTTAAAGGGTCCAATATAACGGGGATTCAATTTTCCTGGCTTTCCAAATCTTATAACGCCTTTCCATGGCGATACTTTCAACATTACTTGGTCACCCACTTTAAACTCCATTGGCTTCCGCCGCACATCCGCGTAACTTTTCTGTCTACTACGGGCAGTCAACAACCTATTCTTATTCTGAACTATCATCTCCGTAGTCTCCCGGATCAATTCCGGTCTCGTGAGCTGGGTATCCCCAACTTCACTCCAACATACAGGAGATCTACACTTCCTACCATACAAAGCTTCAAATGGTGCAGCCTTAATACTAGAATGGTAACTATTGTTATATGAAAACTCTGCTAACGGCAAATGTTTATCCCAATTCTTACCAAAATCTAACACACAAGCTCTCAACATATCTTCTAGTGTTTGTATCGTTCTTTCACTCTGCCCATCAGTCTGGGGATGATAAGCAGTGCTCATGTCGAGATTCGTTCCCAAAGATCTTTGGAGAGATTTCCAAAAATTCAATGCGAATCTAGGATCTCGATCTGAAATGATCGATACAGGCACTCCATGCTTGCATACATTATTCTGAAGGTATATACGAGTCAGCTTCTCCAGTGAGAACTGCTCTTTAACCGGAATGAAGTGTGCTGATTTGGTCAGTCTATCGACAATGACCCAAATCGAGTTGTTTCCAGATGATGTTCTAGGAAGCTTGGTGATAAAGTCCATCGTAATTCGCTCCCACTTCCATTCAGGAATCTTAGGCTGTTGAAGTAGTCCTGATGGCTTTTGATGTTCAGCTTTAACTCTAGCACAAGTCAAGCATTGTAGAACATACATAGCTATGTCAGCTTTCATATTCGGCCACCAGTACAACTTCAAATCATGGTACATCTTATCAGATCCCGGATGAATGGAATACTTAGATTTATGGGATTCTAACATAATCAAGTCTCTTAAGCCTCCAAACTTAGGTATCCACATACGACCTCTTAAGCATTTCACTCCATCATCTCTAACCTCTAAAGGATCTCCTTCTCCTCGGAACCCTTCATTAACAAAATTTTCCTTCTTACAAGCTTTTATTTGCGCATTTCTAATTTGCTCAGGCAAATTATTGTGCACGGTCAAGACTAGAGAACGTACCCTGATAGGCTCTCTATCTTTCCTACTTAATGCATCGGCAACAACATTGGCTTTTCCTGGGTGATATTTTATATCACAATCATAATCACTTAACAACTCTATCCATCTTCGTTGCCTCATGTTCAATTCCTTTTGATCGAGAATATACTGTAGGCTTTTGTGATCGGTGCATACCGTACACTTGGTGCCATACAGATAATGTCTCCACAACCTAAGAGCAAAGACTACATCTCCTAACTCAAGATCACGAGTAGTATAATTCTCCTCATTCTTCCTTAATTGCCTAGAAGCATAAGCTATCACTTTCTCTCGCTGCATCAAAACAGCTCCATAGCCTCTAAGAGATGCATCACAATATACTACAAAATCTTCACTCTCGTCGGGTAATGATAAGATTGGCGCACTACATAATTTTTGCTTCAATGTCTGAAATGCTCCATCTTCATCACTTCCCCAAACGAAAGGTTTATTATTCTGGGTAAGCTTAGTCAAGGGTTTAGCTATCAAAGAAAATTCTTTAATGAATCGCCTATAATAGCCAGCCAGTCCTAAGAACTGTCGCACTTCCGTTGGCGTTGTCGGTGCAGACCAATTCTTAATAGCTTCAACCTTTGTAGGATCAACATGAATTCCATATTTGTTAATCACATGACCAAGAAATTGCATAGAATCTAACCAAAAATCACATTTCGAAAACTTAGCATACAACCTTTCATCCTTTAACAAATTCAAAATAATCCTTAAATGTTCTTCATGTTCATCTTCATTCTTAGAATAGATTAGAATATCGTCAATAAACACAATCATAAATTTATCCAAGTAGGGCTTGCACACTCGATTCATTAAATCCATGAAAACCGCAGGTGCGTTAGTTAACCCAAATGGCATTACTTGAAATTCATAGTGTCCATAACGAGTTCTAAATGCAGTTATAGGAATATCTTCTTCACGGACGCGAAGTTGGTGATATCCTGACCGCAAATCTATCTTAGAATACACACTAGATCCTTGTAGTTAATCAAACAAATCATCAATCCTAGGTAAAGGATATCGATTTTTAATTGTCAACTTATTCAGTTCCCTATAATCAATGCACATACGGAAAGATCCATCCTTCTTCTTAACGAACAAGACTGGAGCTCCCCAAGGCGACGAGCTCGGTCGAATAAAACCTTTATCAGACAACTCCTTAAGTTGCTCAGATAACTCCTTTAATTAAGAAGGGGCTAATCGGTAAGGCACACGTGCCACCGGTGCAGCACCAGGAATTAAATCGATTCGAAACTCTGCTTGCCTTATCGGTGGAAGTCTGGGTAAATCTTTAGGAAATACCTCATGAAATTCACAAATAATAGGTACATCTTCCAATCGTTTCTCCCTAGACTCATTCCCGGTCACTTGAGCTAAGAATAACTCACAACCGTTCCTGATGTACTTTTGGACTTTAATACATGAAACGATTTTCAAACGGGATTCACCTCGATTACCATCAATTACTAACGTCCTATTCCTAAGAGGAATCTTAACTTTCTTCTCTCCACATAAAATAGTAACATTATTCAACGACAACCAATCCATACCAATAATAATATCAAAACTACCTAATTCTATCAACATCAAATCAATCGGAAAGGAATAGTTTAAGAGATTTAGAGAGCATCCTTCTAATAGCTTATTAGTTTTCACTAATTTACCATCAGCCAATTCCACCTCGTAACTGGTATTTATCTCAACAGGTTCAATGTCAATAAGGGCACTAAATTTAGTGGATACAAAGATCCTATCAGCACCCGAATCAAATAAAGCAACAGCATAATGATTGTTGAGTAAAAACGTATCGGTAACGACATTCGGATCCTCTTTCTTCACCTCAATCGTTCCAAGTTGATAGATACCACCCTAGGGGTTTCTTCCAGGTACAATCGCTTTCAACTTGGGGCATTCCGATTTCCTATGACCTTCTTCATTACAGTTGAAGCAAATGGTTCCCTTCTTACACCTTTCAACCTTGTGTCCAAGCTTTCCGCAATTTCGGCACTTCCAGCAGTCGCCAGCATGCCTCTTGTTGCCACACTTAGGACATTTATCATCGTTGCGCGGTGTATTGTTGGTAAGAGCATTTGCATTCCCCTTTCTCTGGTTCTGACGGCGATTGAAATTCTTCCTATTATCACCTCTATCTACACGATCACCGTCACCCTTTCTTTTCTCACCAACACGGGCTTCATCTTCCCTATCCTGAATTATCTGTCCAATGAGTCGGTAAGCCATTCGAACAGCATCATCAATGGTCAGTGGTTTAGATGATGTCACGTCCCCCCGGATATTCTTGGTCAACCCTTTAATATATTGTTCAATTCGGATCTCTTCGGGTTCCACCAATCGAGGACATAGCAAGGCCAACTCATGGAATCGGTTTGTGTAACTATCAATGTCCACACCTTTCATTCTCAAATGAATCAACTCTTGTTCTAACATAATAATCACACTACGAGGACAAAACTCCAAAGTCATCCACTTCTTAATTTCAGCCCAAGGAGTAGCATTAGCAGCATCAAGACCCATGAAAGCAATTCTCCCGTTCCACTAAGTCAACGCACGACCTTTAAGAGTAGCCATAGCAAAAGTCACCTTATCTTCCTACTTACACTTACTAATCCGAAACACCAACTCAATCTTCTCAATCCACTGGCTTAATCCTACAACACCTTCAGTTCCATTAAAAGGTAGAGGTTCACACTTCATGAACGTCACATAAGTACAGCCACCAACTTCAGGTGCATTAGTTCCAAGTCCTCCTACATTTCCTCCAGCATTAGCATTCACATTATTAGCATTCACATTCACATTAGTACCGCCAATTCCACTACCGCCAGCTCCACTACCGCCAGCTCCACTACTGCCAGCTCCACTACCGCCAGCTCCACTACCGCCAGCTCCACTACCGCCAGCTTCATTTCTAGCATTTGCCATAAATTCAGTCATAGATTCGGTAACTTGCTCCGTAATAATCCTACGTACATCATCCTCAGTCACAGCCTTCTTGGGCGGCATAGTTCTATAATTTCACAATTTCAAAGTATTAATCATTCACCCAACAAGGATTCATATAATATGGATTGAATTCATAACCAAAATACAAATAAGGCACAATATGGAATTCAAGACAAGATACATATTTCATTCGATTTAAAACAAAAGTATTGTCTTAGTACATCCCATATCAAGGTTCTAGCACTATATACACTCAAAATTCGTGCCAAGTCTACTACTAACAAGTCAGTTAAGTCAAAGCTACAAAAGTACAAGAGATACAAAGGTCACTACTAAATACAGACTGGTCTACTGAGAACCGCCAGATGGTCCATTATCCATCGTCTTCTGTATCTTTGTCGGACGATCACTAGACACATCTTCAGCTGGGCGCTTACGGATCACTCCTCTTTCAACCATGTCGGCATAAAATCTACTATTCCATCCCACAGATATATTCAACTCCTTTTCAGCTTTCTCACGCATCGCACGAGCTACACTCAACTGAATCTCCATAGAATTCACCTTTCTCTTCATAGCAGCAAACTCACCACTTTCTAACACCGATAACCTCCTAAAAGCCTTATTCAAACCACGCTCTACATCAGTCAAATCCAAACTAAGCAATTCCCGCTCTTTCTCGCCAACCTTAGTCTTCGACTCCAAATAAGCAACTTGAGTCTGAACAACACCTAATTCAGTCTCTGTCATACTACTCTTAACACGGGAAGCATCTAGATCACGTCTCAAGGCCCATGGTGCAAGACCATCAATATGAGTAGCCTCTCGAGTACTAGACGACTCTCCTATCACACGTCTACGAGTAGCAATACCATCAGTACCGTCAGGTGCATTGTCATCCTCATCCTCCTCTGATTCAGAATCAGATTCAGACGATTCAGACATTTCATCCCTAGGTAGCTCAACCTCAGAATCAGACAAATAAACTGGTGGAGGTAAAGGATCGCCCTCTAGAACATCATAAGGGTAAATAAGCTCAGCTTCCTCATCGTCATCAACCTCATCGTCTATACCTATATCCTCCTCGACATCCTCGTCGTCAATCTCATCATCTAAATTATCTAACCCAATCTCATTATCATTCTCTATATCAACATTATCGATCTCATTTTATACCATTTTAACCTGAGGGGCAATTTGATCTCCTAGTCCTAACTCGGGCTCGGGATCCTCAAATGGTTCCTCCTCATCATCCATATCATAATCAACTAAGTCTAAATAAGGATCATCATCTACATTAGGTTCGGGAATAGCATGGTTTTCTACAGGAATATTAGGGTCAGCCATGACAATCTGCATTTATATATATATATCTCGTATTAGGATAACATACTAGTTAAACAATTACATAATGAAATCACGATATATACATATATATAAATTAAATTATATATATCAAAAAATATATATCTTCTCAATAGGGCTTGTTGGTAACGTCGGAGATCTCTGGCACCGTTATAGTCAAAAGATTTTTCAAATATTTTCTCAAATGTTCATAGTTACAAGATTTTGAAAAGTTTTTTTCAAAACCTTGGTTTTTAAAATCTTTTGTTCTCTATAACGAGAGCTCTGGTACCAAACTGTAACACTCTCAATTTTCGTATCGGTAAGGGTCTTTTAGAGTGTTACGGGATAGCACAATAACTCCAATCATAGACAATACATAAAAATGGTTGTACAAGGTTTAACATACATTCATTCGATAAAAAGTTTTAAAGTGTACAACAGGTCCCAAATTATACAGGTCATTTAGTTTACAAAACATAGATCGAATGAACATTTTTAATATTATGTGGGCCATCAGAGTCGATCTCCATCCGGATTACCTTCAAGCAACTGAGATAAAAACATGCAAAAATCATATCAGCGAATGCCGAGTGAATTCATAGAGTTTAATAAAAACCGTTATATAAAACAATCGTTAAAATCAGAACACAAGTATAATATCGGAAGTAAGTCCTCGTATTGCTGGTCAGGCAATATATAAATCAAGCATACATCTTAAACCGTCCATGAGACCGTAGCCTCAATATTACCATTATAGGTAATATATTCATCGTTATTAGCGTCGTTATTGGATTATATTATGGATTATTATTAGCCGCATGACATTGTTACCTTACTATGAAAAGAACGGGCCGCGAACCCGACAAACAATTTGCCCATCTAAGTTAGCGTGTTGTCAAAAAAATCACGCTATGTAATCTTCTCATACATAAATTCGCTTACCAATCAATGTGGTACAACAGGGATCAACCGTCAAGGCGCGAACTGGGGTGATCGTCCCCAAATAGTACTATCAAATACATAAGCGTCTACCAAATCACGGTAGTTCACAATTCATGCTAATGGGACTTTAAGTGACATAACCTAACTACTAATAATCCTTTTTACCTCGTTTATAGGGTCATAGCATCATTCAGGTCCATATCATTAAGCATACCATCGGAACTACTTGTGTTCTATTTTTATAAAAAACTAGCATGTTATCTCCCTCGCAGGTTTACAAATCATTTTATAAAACATTTAAAAGAGTGCGAGGCTATGAACTCACGTTGATAATGAAAGGCGGATTATCGGCTACGGGCGTGCTTCGGTCACGGAAACCTATATAAATAATAATCGGTCTTAGACTTTTGTCCAATGAATTTATCAAAATAACAATATACATATGATGATTTTATACATATGATGATCAAGTGGGTTTATATATCCATGTTTACTTATTTTAGCGTTTATGTATTAGTAACTATTTACTAGTTTACTAGTTTACCTATTTACCTATTTTAAGTCCAATAAGCTTATTATAAGTTCTTTAACTTGTATTATTTCATTTTATACTTATATTATCAGTATTCACACTTTACATGTTTGGTCCAAATGGGTTAAGCCCAATAAGTACTTTTTATAAGTGTTTAACTTATTTAGTCCAATTATTAGTCCAATATGCTTACTTAGCTCGTTAATGTCCGTATGTCCTATAGTTCGGGTTTTATCGGTTTTTACTTGTATTAGATACTTATATATCAGTATATGACTTTTAAAAACTTTACATTAGACGGGTTTGATCGTCTAAGTTTTAATTGGCGAAAAACGTTAATTTATACGGTAATAGCCGAAAAAGTCGTAAAAATCAAGTTTATAGTTTTTATAACTTATAAATATTATTCCACTACCATTTTTATAATTTATCCATTTATTTAACCTTATACATATTTATATAAATGAAATTCATAAGTTAGTGGGTTTTAATTTCACATTTTATACTATATAATTTGAGTGCTTATATAATAGTAATAAACATTAATTCTTCAAAATCTGATTTTTATTTTCATCTTCACCATTTTTATCATATCTAGAGTTCTACAATGAATTAGAAGCTCATTTTTGGGTGGCATGAACTTAATATTAGGTGCTACAATTAACTTAGTTATAGCTACTGCTCATTTTAAGTTTATCTATCCTTAACAGTCCCTACAAAACAGCTTATTCAGATTAGCACACTCATCTTGTTTTGATCATATCTCACTCATTTTAATGATTCCATTCCATGGCCAACTCTCACATGTGTATGACATCTTGTACTTACTGTAAATGGATTCTACCGTGCAAGTTTATCAGTTCAAGTTTTAGTTACATACTGTTTTTATACAGCCAACAAATTAATCATGATTTTAGCCTTGTTTCTTATGGTTATTAACCTTTTTAAGCATATTTATCAACACTTGATCCCCACACAACATTTTTATCATCATATGTTCATCATATACATATACAACAAGAAAGAAAATACATTTGATCTTTACAAAAATAACAAGAGAAAATGGAGAGGATGATCTTCTTTACCAACCAAGAGTATATCTTGTTTTTGGAAGACAAGAACTTGATGAACACCAAATGTAACTCCAAGATCATCAAACACCAAGAATATAAGTTGAAAAATCAGCCCTAGGACACACGCAAATCACCTCCTTTGTTTTTAAAATGTCCACCAAGTGATCAAGGCTTCAAGGTAACTCCATGATATAGCTAGATAACAAGTATTTTGTGGCTAGAAAAGATCAAAAAGGGGTGTGTGTTCTTGAAGTGGGACGGCAATGGTGGTGGTTTTGAGAGAGTTTTTGGTTGGTTTTGCATGAGTGAATGGTAGCATGAGTAGCTAGTTGTTGGTTTTGTGTTAGTGGTAGCTTAAGTTGTAAGCTTAAGCTTACACTTGTAAGTAACAAGTTAACATGATGCCACATCTTTGATGTGCTGTCATGTGTGAGCCGTCCCATGTGTAGTGGGGTGGTATAATGTATTTTGTCCCACCTCATTAATTTACGGGTATCCCTAGATTCTAGTTTCTTCGATTTGCGTGCCCTCGGGTCGTTTCACGAAAAACGTTTTTATAAATTATGAATCAACGACACAAAACGAATCCAATAAAAATTGTCTCATCAGAAACGGAGTTCAAAAACGTAAATACGTAATCCTAAGGTTTCTGGTTTAATCGTAAAGGACGCTAAATTATGCACGTAAGCCCAAATTTAAATCCGTAAATTGTGAGTTCATCAACCAACAAAAAAATAAGTTTCAAAATATTATACGAGAAAATAATTCACTACCTGAAAATGTTAGATTGTCACAATACAGGGAGTTAGCTTTCACCATATATTCGGATATTTGTATTTGAAAGATATCAGATTCAAGCGAGAAGACGGTAAGACATATAGTGTCAGTGAAGGGGATCTTCAATTCCTACGTCTTGAAGATATTGAAGATTTTATACTCATCTTGGCTCAAGGCAAGGTCCCTCACTTAAACCCCGATGAAGTCATTGCCCTAAGCTCCAACATTCGCCAACTCACTCGTAGAATTGTGATCAAGCAAAGGGTTGAAGACTCACAACTTGGGGTAGAGAGTTATCAATCCAGGCTAAATCTAGAACGACCTCATACAACACCAATGAGTCGTTTTCACCAAGATAAGGAACCATACATGGGTACACTCCAACCAGATGTTGATCCCAAACTTAAATCGATTTAGCTTTATGTATACGAGATTAGATCAAGTAATACACTTAGAGAAACCTTTGTATATGTATATGATAATCTAAGTGTTATGCGGAATTAACACTTAAACAAGAACACACAAGATATAAACAAACTTTCACTTTGATTAATGATATCAAACTTGCTTACAATGAAAGTAGTTTACGAATGAAAACTTATATTGAACATTAACCTAAAGGTCTTCTTTTATAGACATAAGAAGCCTTGTACAATAATCTACGTATCAACTATTCTAGGTAAAGATAAATATAGAAAATACATTGTCGTTCCTATCTTTACTAGAAGTAATCTAGAATACAATAAACGCGTAGAGTATATCTTCCCATCAGTGCTTGTCTTCAATGTATCAACGCTTGACTTTATCTTGTCAACGCTTGAGCTGTCAGCGTTTGTTTTGCTCCTGTCAACGCTTGTGTTACTCTTGTCAGCGCTCAAGTAGACTGGCCATAATTTATTCCCAACAATCCTCCCCTAAACTTGATATCTACTCCAATGATCAAGTTTCTGAATAAACATTAAGAACTAGGAGGAATCTTACAAACCTTCTCATATTGGTAATAGATAAATCTGATCAAGTCTTTTGCCACGTCACTTGAATAATCAATTTCCAGCTGAGTGTTCTTCATCTTCTCCAAGATATCCTTGGAGATGAAATACTGACCATCCACAAGTAGATACTCAGCAAACTTTGTAGCACTCAAATAATAAACACCAGAAGCTGAATACAATCTCCATTGAAGACCACTGAGATCATCTTCAAGATCCTTCCAAATAGCAGGATCCTCATCTTTTGGTCCACACATTCTCTTGAATGTGGACCATAGTTTTATTCCATTTGCTGAAGTTGGTGCTTCAGCCTCATACTTGGCCTCTAACAACCTCCATAGGTCTACCAAGTCTTCTCTGTCAAAACTTGCAAACAAAGATATAAGGGTGGTAAAAGTGTGAACCACTTTTCCATACCTGCCAATCTTCTAAAACCCACATTCATCTTCTTCATAGCTCACAATTGGGTTTCTGGAATCTAGTGGTAACACTTGTACCATATCTGAAGCTTCTAATGGTGAGAGCTTGAGGCTCTTTCTTATGACAGCTTCACTTGGATGTAATGGATCCATATCTTTGGGAAACTCAAGAGAAACTCCCTTTTTTACTGGTCTGGGAACAAACATTGCTTTCTTGAGCTCCATTTCCTCGGCAAGTTCTTCTTTTCTTTCATCAGAAAGAAGTCTTAGAGTGTTTGCTTCCTGCACTCTAACCCAGATGGGATAAGCTCTACATTCCAACTCATCAAATGTCAATGACTTCAATTTCTGATAAGTCCACCCTGTTCCATGACACCTGAGCAACATGTAGTACAACTCCCTTCTATCCCTTTCAACTCTGAGAGAATATTGCTTGCCTTGTGTTTCAAAATGACCTGGCAATCCTTTTGTACTCTGAGAAGAATCTCCAAACCCCATATCTGATCTGAAATGGTCAAGTGTGGATTCTCCATACATCTTTCTTCCCAAGCATGATACATTTGAACCACCTCTGGCATATCAAAATCAACCTGCAATTTCAACTCTCTTAATTTCTCCTTGGCCAACTCATCTCCATACTCAAGTCTTTCTGGCTGTTCTATGATCATAACACTTGAGTCTGAGCTAGCTTCATCACTTCCTTCTTGCTCTTCTGAAGTGACAACAAATGGTGACTCTCTCACCTCCTTTCTTTCTTGTTCCACAATTTGTGCAGCCAAATTTCTATCAAACTCAATTTGAGTTGCATTCTTTGGAACAACCTCTTCTACCATAATACCCTTACCCTTATCTAATGGATCAATTGTTGGTAAGATAGATGGTGATACCTGTGAAGAAACCTCCTTGATGATAGATGACGACTGGGATACATCACCCTCATTTGTAGGTCTGTCAACGCTCACTTTTGCTCTATCAGCGCCCAAAATATTCATGTCAGCGTTCAAATTCCCCTTGTCAACGCTCAAATTTCCTGCCTCAGCGCCTTTTGCAATTTCCTCCAACATGGCCGTAAATGATAAATTTAAGTTTGTAGGAGAGACTAGAGACGTATCAAAACCTGTCTGTTTCTTCAAACTTGTTAGGGCCTCAACAACATCCAGAGATTGACCATCATGGCTGCCCTTATCACTCACATTTATTTGTTCATCCTCCCCTTTGGAAGATTCCTCCATCCCTCTCCTTGCACTAGCAGTCTCCAAAATAACAATCCTCTCCCTCAATTGCTTGAGTTCAAGGCCTTGTGTGCTGACAACTTGTACCAAGTCTGCATTTTGCTTTTGCAAGCTCATGCAGACAGCCGTCAATTCCATTAGGGTCATTGGTTCTAATCTGCCCTCTTCTAAAATGGGTATTTGACCTCCCAAGTCAGATTCATTGGACATGGATGAGGTCTTAATGATGGTGGGACTGCCTTGGCCAGCTTCTAAGCCAGAACCAATAGTCCCAGCCTCATCCATAACACCAACCACACTTGTGGTGGTGGTTCTCTCTGCTACATGGCTAGGACCACTAGAGGAGAACACTCCAGTAGTCCTTTGGCGTTTTTGTAACCTATATTGTGTTGGTGGAGATGATGATGTGAATTGGGTGGATGTGGGTTGGTTAAGGGGTGTTTGGGTCTGTGAAGGTTGTGTGTCAACGTTTGAAATAGGGACATCAACGCCAACATTTAACGTGTCAGCGTCGAAGGGTTCTTGGTCAATTTGCATATGTTGAGGTGAAGGTAATGGTTCAGGTATTGGGTCAATTTGGGGTTGGGGGTCTGGTTGGGGTTGAGCTGCTTCAATAACAGCAATCATAGCTGGGGTTAGGGGTAGGTCACGATGTGGGGGCGAGTTCATCTTCATAAAAATTGCTTTCTTTTGCACAGGGATCTCATAAAAATCATTATGATCCCTTGTGTAGTATCCTTGAACATCAAAAACCATTTGTATAAATCTGGGATAAGCTAAAGTCATTTTGTTCCCTTTATTTTTACACATGCCCTCAAAAATCATTTTAGAATAATTAAATTTTTGCCCAATAGCAATGCACACAATAGCACTTGTAATAGATCTATTGATCTCATTGTGTGCAGTACATTTGGGACTCAAATATTGTAGGAGGACATGTATGAGGTACTTCTAGGCTGGGGGAAATTCCTGTTTATGATATTTATTTAAAGTTCCTTCATCAGGAAAAGGATAACCCAAAGCCCTTAGTCCTTGTTCTAATTCACTAATGGGAAGGGTGGTTATACCATCAGCATCATCAAGATGCAAAGCTTGGCGTACCAAAGCCTCAGTAACCACCCAAGTTCTCCAATGAACAATAGAAGATAATGTAGTCACTCTATTAACTGTTGAGGAACTAACAGTGTTCCAAAACTGTTTAATATGTGTGACAGGAATGAGTGATGCATGAGAAAGAGCATACCTAATAGGAGATGCGTTCAAATACGCCACCATTTGTGTGTATTGGGGAAACAGAGTATCATCAGCTTCAAGATACGCGATCATGTTGTGTTGGCTTCTGAACCCCAATTCCAAATCTGTTGGTTTAAACTTTGGTGCCAAAGCTGTTCAAAATGATTGATGAAGATGAAGTTGATAAGAGAAAATTGTGTTAGACAAGAATAATAGGTACCCTGTTTAAAAATAGGAGCCAAATATATAGGAGAAGAAAATGCATGTGATTGGCCCAAAAATAGGCAAGTATTTTCAAAACACAATCATGAAAATATTGAAAAAGAATAATTTTATCTCATGCATTAAATGAGGTTTATTTGCTCCCAAAATTACGGCCTAAAAATATGTCAAAAAGTAACAACTGGGTAGGTCCCATTGAGTGTCAACGGTAAAAAATAACCTATCAACGCCCAACGGCTATATTCTTGTCAACGTTTGCCACAGCCATGTCAGCCTCTAAATTGGTCACAACAACGCTTGGAAAAATATTTGTCAGCGTCTAAAAATAAAAATGTTTAAAAATGAAAAATGAACTTAACAAAGTAATTTATCCTAGAGAAGATAACCAAAAAGCTGATAATTATTATAGGGCGGCAAGCACTGTCCAGTTATGCAAACTTGCTTATGCAAGATAGACATAACAGTCCTCTAGTGTCCCTTGCTAACCAAAACTCTTAACAACTAAGTTACCTTATAAAATTCCTTGTTACTCCCAGGTAAATCCCATAACAAAATTATTCACAAGTCTCCTGTAACACCCCCAAATTTATACAACTCAATACAGCGGAAGACTCGTTGGTGTTACGGGATATCACATTACTCACATCATAGACAACGATTAAAAATCACGTCGTTTATTAATAAAGCATTTCCATTCATAAATATCAAATTTACATAGGTCCCAAGTCATTTTATTTCATACAGGTTTTACAAAGAATTTGAATGGAAATAAGTATTTAGGTGCGGGCCATGAATTCTTGTTGTCTTCCCAAGAATTACCTTCAAGTACCTGAGATAAAACATGTTAAAAGAAAAGGTCAGCGATAACGCCGAGTGAATTCATAGAGTTTAATAAATTCCATCAATATAACTTTGGTATAAAATTATTACCAAAAATCATTTCGTACAGATCATTGTAATAGGCCATAAAATAGCCAAAGTCGTTTTATACAAATCTTTATCAAGAATCATAATATAGGCTTTCGCCTTCAAAATCATTATACGAACCATTGTCGTTAAAAAACATCATACAATACGTCTTACGACGTTGTATAAAGTTAAATAAAAACCGTTATATGAATATGGTTATGAAAACCAAAACACGAACATAATATCAATAGTATGACCCCGTATTGCTAGTCAGGCAATACATCGTAATTCGATGCGTATAGAAGTATTTCGTTAACTGGATTATTATAAGCCGCATGACATTGTTACCTTACTAAACCAAACAACGGGTAGCTAGCCCGAACTCAATTTGCCCATCTAAATTAGCGTGTCGTCACAAAGGTCACGCTATGGAAATCTTATCATACATAAATTCTCTTACCAATCAATGTGGCACGACGGGGATCAACCGTCAAGGCGCGAACTGGAATGATCGTCCCCAAATAGTACTATTATATGCATAAGCGTCTACCAAATCCCGGTAGTTCACAATTCATGATAATGGGACTTTTAGTGACATAACCTAACTTTAATAATCCATTTAATTTCATCTATCGGGTCATTTAATCATTTATCAGGTCATACAATCGGGTCATACAATCATTCGGGTCCAAATCAATAAACAAACAATCTGGACAAATGGTGTCCTATTTTATAAAAACTAACATGTTATCTCCCTCGCGGGTTTATAAAACCTTTCATAAAAACATTTAAAAGAGTGCGAGGCTATGAACTCACGTTGATGTGGGAAGGCGGGTTATCGGCAATTCGGATGTACGGTACGTGCTTCAATCACGGAAACCTAGACAAATAATACTCGTCTTAGACTCATGTCCAATGAATTTATAAAAATAACAATTATGTATAGATATGATGATTATATATATATGATGATCAAGTGGGTTTACATATTCTTATTTACTCATTTTAGTGTTATGTGTCGATAACTTTTATACTAGTTTACTAGTTTTACCTAATTACATATTTTAAGTCCAATAAACTTATTATAAGTTCTTTAACTTGTATTAATCCATTTCATACTTTTATTATCAGTATTTATGCTTTACAAGTTGGGCCCAAATGGTTTAAGCCCAGTAAATAAGTTTATAAGTGTTTTAGTCCATTTTGTTGTATTATTAGTCCAATAACGTTAACTTAGCCCGTTAATGTCCGTATGTTATATAGTTCGGGTTTTATCGGTTTTTAATTGTTATATATGTTTATATATCAGTATATGAGTTTTATAAAGTTTACATTAGACGGGTCCAACCGTCTAAGTTTTATTTAACAAAAACGTTAATTTTACGGTAATAGCCGAAAAAGTCGTAAAAATCATGTTTATAGTTTTATTACTTATAAAACTTATCAAACTACCATTTTTATAAAATTTCCATTTATTTATCCTTATACATATTTATATAAATGTATTATATAAGTTAGTGGGTTTTAATTCACATTTGATACTATTTTTATTTGAGTGCTTATATAATACTATTATACTTTAATTTCCAAAATCTGATTTTTATTTTCATGTTCACCAAAACTACCATATCTAGAGTTCTACATGGAGATAGAAGCTCAAATTTTTATGACATAAACTACATGATATGTGCTCCATTTAACTCTTCTATAGCTACTGTTGAATCAGTCTCTAAGCATTTTTTCTTAAAATCGTCCAAAACAGTGAACTCAGATTTGTACTGTAAACTTGTTTTAGTCATATATCACTCATTATAATGATTCCATTGCATGGCCAACTCTCACATGTGTACAAGACATATTACTTACTGTATATTGATTCTACTTTGCCATTTTATCAGTCTAACATGTGGTTAGTTACTGTTTTTATACAGCCTACAATTTAAGCAAGATTAACCATTTTTACATATAGTTTTTCATCTTTTTACCCATGATTATCAACACCAAATCCCCACACAATATTTTTAATCATCATATATCATCATACATATATACATTTAAGAATAAAATACATGATTACATAATCAAAATTAACAAAAGGATGGGAAGAACTATCTTTATACCACCAAAGTGATGAAAATACGAGATTGATGATGAACAAGACTTGGTTTTGGGCAACCAATCTTATGAGATATCAACACCACTTCTAGGATCACCAAATATTTGTAGACTTCTCCAAAAATCAGCCCTTGATCTTCATGGAAACTCCTTGCTAGTTGTTAAAATCACCTCCAATCTATAGAGCTTCAAAAAGGTTCATCATATGTAGAGATAACATATGATTTCATGGTTAGTTTTGATCAAAATGGGTGTTTAGAGGGGAGAGGGTGGACGAATTTTAGAGAGAAGTAGGAGAGAATGAGAGTGGTTTGCATGGATTGAAATGGTGGTATGAAATGCTAGTTGTTTTTGTGTTAGATGGTAGCTTAAGTGTAAGGCTCGCTTACACTTGTAATCTAAGTGTTAAATTGATGCCACATCTTTGATGTGGTGTCCATACTTGGGACGTCCCATGTTATAGTGGGGTGGGATAATTTATTTTGTCCCATCCCGCTAAGTTACGGGTACTCCTTGATTCTAGTTTCCTCGATTTGCGTGCCCTCGGGTCATTTCACGAAAAACATTTTTATAAATTATGAATCAACGGCACAAAACGAATCCGATAAAAATTGTCTCATCAAAAACGGAGTTCAAAAACGTAAATACGTAATCCTAAGGTTTCTGGTTTAATCGTAAAGGACGTTAAATTAAAATCGTAAGTCCTAATCTCTTCTCGTAAATTTGTGAGTTTATGAACCAACACAAATTTAAAACTCCAAAATAATATTCAAGGATAAATTTATTTTCTGAAATGTCAGACTGTCACCAAAAACGGTGTATGTAAACGTAAGCACGTAACGTAGAATCCTCTGGTTTAGACGTAGTCGATGCTACTTCAAGACGTAAATCCAAATTTCTTCCCAAAAATAAGTGAGTTCATAATTTAACATTAAAATAATGTTTTTAAATAACACTTGAGAATAAAATATCAACCATAAATTGACGGATTGTCACAACATTTACCCCTAAACAGGATCTTTGTCCTCAAAGATCATCTTACCTTACTACTCGCTTCTTATAAAGTTAAATCCATGTGGGTATTTCCTCCACATTCGGTCTTTTCTCACAAGTGTAATCCATTACAATACGCGAGTTTCATCAAACATAACTACAGGAATAAGATCAGGCTTAATGTTGACTTACTTTCTCTATCCATGATGTTCACGGGTTTTTGATGAATGCAACTTTTCGCCGATCTAAACTTCATTAAGGAATAGTCAGATTTTCACTTGATAGACATTTATCAAGTTCGATTTACGAAACATAATTCACGCAGCTCTTGAAGTCCTAGGGTAGATCCAGCTTATATGCCTTTCACACCAATCTTTTTCATCATCTCAATGGTCCCATACAACGGGGACTTATATCCCATGATCTTTCAGATCATCAATTCATTTTTCCATGGTTAAAATTTTTGGCATAACTTCGCTACCCATCTGGCATTTCAAGATCTACATTTCATATTCACATAACCTCCTGCCCACTACCGGCAGTCAATAATCAGATCCTAATTTCAACAATCATTTCACGTTTCGCGGGTCGAGTATTTTGTAAGGTTAGGTCCGCCATCATAGGAAACCTTAAACCTAAAAGACATGTCCAACTCACAATGGGTGTATGTTGGGTGTCTTCATCTCAACTCCTGCTTACAGATGCTCTAATATATCCTCACAAGATTCGATCTCGATCCTAATACGATAGTTTTAAATGATAATCTCTCTAAATGAAAACGGTTATACGGTTTATTACCAAAGGTCAATCATTCAAACATAAAACAGCACTTATAGTATTTTGTATCGTTACTTTACCTCGTCCCTTCGATTGGGGTGGTACATAGTACTCTCATCAAGGTTCGTTCTCAATGACTTCTAAGCAAATCTCTAGAAATTCGATGCGAAGCAAGGATCTTGATATAGATGATCGATACAGGCACACCATGTTTACATAACTCCTTTAAATACAAAAGATTCTATTTCTTCATCAAGATTCTATCATTAACAGGAATGATATTAGCAGATGTGGTCAGTCTGTCGACGATGACCCAAATCGAATCAAATTCAGATGATGATCTTTGCAATAGTTAGACGTTTACTAATGTATGAGGCGATGTCTGCCTTCATAATTTGTCATTAGTACAACTTCTTCTGATAATGATACATTAAATCAGAAATGACAAGAATAGAATACTTATACTTACAAGATGACTACATCTCAAAATCTCCATATTTAGACGATCACAAGTGGTCTTTAAAACATTTAATGCCATCGGTTTCTCAATTCTAATGGTTCACATTAGCCGCGAACCCCTTTTATTATCTATATTATCCTTCTTACAAGCATTAGTTATTTCTAAATTGTTCGGCAATTTATTTTGCACCTTCATTATTAAGGAACATGTCCTAACTGGTTATTTATCTTTTCTACATAATGTGTCAGTATCTACATTCACTTTCTCTGATGAAATATATATCATGACCGTGTTAATTCAAAATTTCTTTCTTCACATCTTCTATGTTTTAGTTTCGTCTCAACTATCTTTTTATCCGTTTTACTCAATCTGACGTCTAAAGCGTCGATAACTATTCCTAGTAAATAATAGATATTTAATTTTATTAAACGTAAACGTAAAATGTTTTAAATTTCTGAGTTCGACCAAATGTTCAAAATAATTTGAATTTAGTTAACAAGATTTTTGTTGATTTATCAAAAATAATTAAAATAATTAATAAAATCCGTAAATGTTCGTAAAACCTTCGTTTATTCTTTGGTAAAAATTTTCTTAGTTGAAAAGCAAAAATTGTCATTTCAAATTTTAAGTCATGGTTTAACGGTTTCCTCAATCCCTCTTAGGTTGTCTTGAGGTATACACAAACATTTACCCCTAAACAGGAGTTTAGTTAAATGTTTTGTGTATAAGGGAATAATCCCTTTAAAATCCTTTGTTAAAACATTTGTCAAAACATATTTCCATTTTCTTTTTGGTAAAACCCAAAGTCTTAAAAGGGCTCTTAATTTTTGAAGAGTCTATATATATATATATATATATATATATATATATATATATATATATATATATATATATATCTTTCCATCATTAATCAAATGGTCAATTTATGTAAAGGATTAAGTCTTAAATCACATGTTAATTATTCAAGGTACAAGTTTTCATTGTTCGGCCAATTTAGGGCAGTCTATAACTAATTATTAACTCATTCTTATTCTTATAAACGAACAAATGGTCCTTAACGATCACAAGCATGAACTTATCAAATTACAGCCTACACACGTGATTCACCAAATTTATGAATGCTACATGTGTATTAGTCAATCCAAACGACATCACGTGAAACTCATAATGTTCATCACAAGTTTTGGATGTAATGATTGGAATAGATAATCTTTTTCGCGGACACGAAATTGATGATAACCATGCCATGGATCAAATCCTTAAAACATACGCTAGAACCTTGTAAATGATCGAACAAATCTTCCATTTCGAGTCATGGATATCGTTTTCGATTGTCGATTTACTCAGTTCACAGTAATCTATAAATATAAGGAATGATAACACCATAGCTCTTCATGATGACGAGCTCGGTAGAAGAAAATCGTTCTCCGACAACTCTCTCAGTTGTATGGTAATTCCTTTAATTCAGATGGTGCTGATGTACAATGCACATGCCACAGGTGCAGCACCAGGAACATAATCAATACCAAATTCAACTTACCTTAATGGCGAAAGTCTAGGTATTTCACCAACAATTATTTCCTAAAATTTCAGATAACAGAAACATCTTTTAATAAATTCATATTAGGTCCTTCTAGATTACAATATCTATAACTAGTTCACAACCATTCACGGTATAATTTTAAGTCTAAATGCAGGATATGATCATCCATTAATAAGTGTGAAAACACTTATCCTTTTACCACTTATTTCCAATAATAACAAGACTAAAACGTGTGATTTACGTCATAAAAGTCGGAATTATGCGTGGTTTGTGTTTTTATTGTGTTTTAGGACCAAAATATGAAAAAGGAAGAAAACACGGGCTTTCACGGGCTTTTACTGAAGAAAACGGGAAAAAGACGAAGTCAAAAGATCAAGAGTGCAAAAAGAACGGAAGTCCAAGACCTATTCTGAAGATTTATCGAAGAAAAAGTCAAAAGACGAAAGTTTAACGAAGTCGAAGAAATTAAGTCTAATAGAAGAAGAAAATTAAAAGACAAGTTCAAATCCCGAGACGACAAAGACGAAGAATTAAAGTCGAGTCGAGAAAACGTGAAGAAAGCAGGAAAGAAGATGCAACACATGCACTCCTTCCCTATAAATACCCTCCTAATAGTCATTAGGAGGGTAGTTAGAGTTTTTAGTTAATTTTTCACTTTTTAGTTTTTAGAGAGAGAAAGTCTTAAACTTTCTCTCACTAGTTCATCTTTTTCTTTTAATCTTTCAAGATTAACTCTTTGTATTGCTTATTTTTATTAATCAAGTTCCATTTTAAGCTTTTATCTCTTAATCTCATTCTACTTTTCTTTGATTTAAGATTGATTTTGGTGTGATTATCATGTGATCCGTGTTGTTCTAATTGATTTCATGCTAAAAAGTTAATCTTTTGATCATTTTATAAGTTTTCATTTGATTAAGCTTTAAGACTTTTGTGCTTATTGGCTTACTTTTATGATTAGCTTATTTTTATCATTAAAAAGTTTTATTAAAAAGTTTATGTTTTTATTGTTTGATCTAAAAAGTTGCTTGATTTCGAGTTAGATAAGTTGATTAGAGTGCTTATTTGATTCCATTTAGTTGATTCAATTTAGTTTTAGGAATAAGCTCGATCTAATAGCTTATTTCCTAGCTTTTTGCTAGAATCCCATTATTTTCGGAAGGGGTTTATATCCCCTTTCCGATTGGCCCCTATATTCCGACCAGAGCATCATCTAACCAATTCCCATTATTTTAGGAAAGGTTGTTACTACCCTTTCTGATTGGCCCCTTATTCCGACGGTACCCCTTCTCCATATTCCGATTGAGCCCAATCGGAAGAGGGCTTTGAGATTCCGATTGAACACCACTGTATTCCGATTGTGTATTACTCCCAGAATTCCGATTAGTGGGTTTTTCTGCATATTCCGATTGTGGCAATTCTGCACTTTCCGATTGTTCCTCGTATTCATTTTATTCCGATAGGTGCAAATGTGTTTATTCCGATTGGGAATTTTCTGAGTATTCCGATTGGAAGCTTCGTCCACATTCCGATCATCTTATTTTGTTGGATATTCCGACAGGTGTCTTTCATTATTCCGATCAACCGATCGGAAAACATTCCGATCGGGGGCTTTTTTTGGTTTGTCTTTGGTTCTTTCGATATCACTTTCTTATAGTACTTTTATTTTCTGGAAATTGTTCAAGTGTTAGTTTTATTTAGTGAGTTAGTACCTTTTCCATTATCATCTTTAAGTTTCCATGCATTTATTTTACTTGCCATTTCAATATTAACCTTTTAACTTCCATTTTGCTCAACGACACTTTAATTACTTGCAAATAGTTTAAAACAAACCGACCAAATCTTTGATCCACCAAAAGACGATTGAGTCGCACTTAAGACCGGTTTTCAATTCGAAAAGATTCGGAACTATAACGAACTTTGATACTTTCGAGGTGTAAAAAGCGCAAGTATTAAATGGCGCCGCTGCCGGCTCTTTTCCGTTCATTGAATTTTGGGATCCGTTCTTTGAACGTTATTTTCATTGCTATAAAAATTTCCAAAAATCTCTAAAAAATATAAAACTCTTCAAAAATACAAAAACATTAAAAAACCTATAAAAACCAAAAAGATTATATAGATATTCCTTGTGTATATTTTTTCTCCTGCAGGTGCATGCGTACTAGATCTACAAACTATTCTGAGCCCGAGAATCGTGAAGATTTAGATATGGCTGGTGTTAACAACAACAATAATCACCCACCTCAAAATAATTTGAATAACAACCACAACAATAACAACAACAACAATGTCCTTCAACCTGATTTACGAACCATGGAGGAATTGTGCCAACCCACCATGAACGGACGCGGAGGCCCGATTGCGCCAATGCACGTCACGGCTCAGGAGTTTTCGTTGAAGCATCATATGATACAACAAGTGCAAACTAACCCGTTTCGTGGAATTCCGGATGATGATGCCAACAAACACCTAGACAAATTCATTACCATTACCCAAAGCATGAAATGCCCCGGTGTTTCTATGGATGACCTTCGCCTTCAACTTTTTCCACACTCACTTTCTCACCATGCCGAAAAATGGTTTGACCGTCTTCCTAAGAATTCTATTCATACATGGAACGACATGACTCAACGCTTTTTATCGCGCTACTTTCCCCCATCCATGGTCACTAGCCTTCGTAACCAAATCAGTGGATTTATGCAAGAGAATGATGAATCGCTTTTTGATGCTTGGGAACGTTACAATGATTTGATCGACCGCTGTCCTAATCACAATATGCTCCCCGTAACTCTCATTGACACCTTTTACAATGGTCTCACTTTTCGTGATCGTGACACGATCAATGCCGCCGCCGGTGGTACTTTTATGAAAAGGAGACCGGAGGAGTGTCGAGAGTTGATTGAAAACATGACTACTCACCACAAGAATTGGGATTCTTCCGCATCCTCGAGATCTAATCAGAGAGTCAATGTTTCATCTACTTCTTCCACCACCAACCCGTCTATTTTGGAACGTGCTATTCTCGATATTAACAAAAGTCTCCAAATTTTGACTTCTAACCAAACTCAACATGCTAAAGCCGTTGTTATCTCGTGTGACACATGTGGTGGTCCTCATTCCTACAATGAGTGTCCTTCTACCCAAAGCAATTATTCTGAAGACGTTAACGCAGCATACGGTACTTATCCCACGGGAGGCTATCAAGCCCGCCCTCAAGGAGACCGTAACTTGCTAAGTTATCGATCCAACAATTATCTTGCTCCTCCCGGTTTCCCTCCTGCAAACCAGAACCAACAACAAAGCTACAACCGAAACAACCAATCCCAACCTCGTGCTCAAAATCAATATCAATCCCAAAGAAACCCTTACCCAACTCAAGGAAATTCTCAAGCTTACCAAGCTCCACCTCTCAATCAACCGATGGCCGTAAACCAAGACGTCGAGACGTTCATGAAGACTAATCGTGAGATGGTGACGAATCTTCAGAGTCAATTTGTCAACTTGAAGAATGACATGGTGAAACAAGGGAGCGATATTCGAGCAGAGCTAAGGAATGATATGGCCAAACATAGAAATGATATTAATGCCAACATGCAAAACTCTTTTAACAATCAAGCTCTTCACCTTCGTGATATGATTGGTTCGCTCATCCAAAGTAATCAACCCTCTTCTTCGGGTACTCTTCCGAGTAATACCGTTGCGAATCCAAGAGGGGAGATGAAAGCAATCACCACTCGTAGTGGAAAAGGTTATATGGAACCCGAGCTTCCTACACCTCCACCCGTGATTGTGAACAAGGAAAAAGAGCAACTTTCTTCACCTCCTTCACCTTCTATCCCCATTTCCCCACCACCCGTGGTTGTGAGTGATCCTATTCCCTTAAAGCCTTCTTCTTCATCCAATATACCTTATCCTTCAAGGTTGAGGAAAGAGAATCAAAAGAGCAAGGATGATATTCAGGTTTCGAACTTCCTTAAAATGTTCAAACAATTGAATTTTAACATCTCCTTTGCCGAGGCTCTCGCTCACATGCCCAAATACGCTAAGATGTTTAAAGATCTTCTAAGTGATAAAGAAAAGCTTCTTGACATTGCTCAGACCCACCTTAATGAGAATTGCTCCGCAGTGCTCTTAAGGCAATTGCCCACCAAACTTGGTGATCCGGGTCGCTTCTTGATTCCTTGCAACTTCCCGGGAGTAGAGAATTGCATGGCCCTAGCCGATCTAGGTGCTAGTATAAACTTAATGCCTTTAAGTGTTTGGAAGCAATTATCTCTCCCCGAGCTTGTCCCCACCAAAATGACATTGGAATTAGCCAACCGTACGGTTGCTTATCCAGTGGGGATAGCTGAAGATGTCTTTGTCGGCGTCGATAAATTCACCTTCCCGGCGGATTTTGTCGTCGTTGACTACGAGATGGATCCCCGTGTTCCATTAATCGTCGGGCGTCCATTTCTGAGGACCGGTCGCACTCTTATTGATGTAGCCGCAGGCGAAATAATCATGAGAGTTGGTGACGATAAAATTGTCTTCAACATGGGTAAGATTTCTAAGCAACCTTATTCATATGAGAGTGTTAATGTTATTGATGTTCTCGATGAGGCTTGTGAAGAACATTTTCATGATGCTTGCAAAAGTACTCCTTCTCTACCCAATGTTGAGACCGTTGCCTCTATTGCTCCAGCATTGACTCCTTTTGGAGAAAGTGACTTGGATGATTTCGAAGCTAGCTTGGGTCCTCTCGATATTAAGTATGATAATTTGTCCACCAATTGGGATGAAGATATTCGTACTATTGAGAGACTTCTCAATGAGGACCCGTTCTCTCCTCCTGCTCCTAAAGAGGTGACTAATGCTGATCCATCGTTAGTTTCACCATCTATTGAGGATCCTCCTACTCTTGAGCTTAAGGACCTACCTCCTCATCTTGAGTACGTTTTCCTGGAAGACGACGAGAAGCTACCGGTCATCATCGCAAAGGATCTGAAAGAAGACGAAAAAGCCCGACTTGTCGCTGTGTTGAAGAAGCATAAACGCGCTATCGCTTGGCAAATCTCCGACATCCGCGGAATTGATCCTCACTTTTGCACACATAAAATTCTCATGGAGGACGACTTTAAGCCCACAATTCAAAGTCAACGAAGGGTGAATCCTAAAATACATGAAGTCATCAAAAAAGAGGTTATCAAACTTCTTGATGCGGGTATGATTTACCCTATTTCGGATTCACCATGGGTTAGTCCAGTCCATTGTGTGCCTAAGAAAGGCGGAATCACCGTTGTGCCCAATGCAAACAACGAGTTAATTCCTACCCGTCTCGTTACTGGGTGGAGAGTTTGTATAGACTACCGCAAACTCAATGATGCCACGAGAAAGGATCATTTCCCTCTACCTTTTATGGACCAAATGCTTGAGCGTTTAGCTGGTAATGAATATTACTGCTTTCTTGATGGTTTCTCGGGTTATTTTCAAATACCCATCGATCCCCAAGATCAAGAGAAGACAACATTCACTTGTCCCTACGGCACATTTGCTTATAAAAGAATGCCTTTTGGCCTATGCAATGCCCCCGGGACTTTCCAAAGGTGCATGTTAGCTATCTTCCATGACATGGTTGAGCAAACCATGGAAGTCTTCATGGATGATTTCTCGGTCTTCGAGGATTCCTTCTCTGCTTGCCTTGCCAATTTGGAACGTATGCTTAAGCGGTGCGAAGACACTCGCCTTGTTCTGAATTGGGAAAAATGCCATTTTATGGTAAAATAAGGCATTGTGCTAGGACACAAAATCTCTAAAGCCGGTCTTGAAGTCGACCGTGCCAAAGTAGATGTCATAGCCAAATTACCTCCACCTTCAACCGTGAAGGGTGTGAGAAGTTTTCTGGGTCATGCGGGCTTCTATCGTCGATTCATTCAAGATTTCTCTAAAATCGCTCGCCCGATGACCCACCTCTTGGAAAAAGATACTCCCTTTATCTTTTCTAAAGAGTGTCTGGAAGCCTTCAATCTTCTTAAGGATAAGCTAACTAAGGCACCGGTCTTGGTTACCCCTAATTGGGAGCTGCCTTTTGAATTGATGTGCGATGCTAGCGACTTTGATATTGGTGCGGTTTTGGGCCAACGAATGAATAAACACTTCCAACCAATCCACTACGCTAGCAAAACAATGACGGGGGCTCAATTGCATTATACGACAACCGAAAAAGAGCTTTTAGCTGTTGTCTATGCTTTTGAGAAATTTTGCCCCTATCTTGTTTTATCCACCACCATCGTATACACGGACCATTCCGCGTTGAAGTACTTGATGACTAAGAACGATTCTAAGCCAAGACTTCTTCGCTGGGTTTTGATCCTTCAAGAATTCAACATTGAAATTCGTGACAAGAAGGGAGCCGAAAACCTGGCTGTGGATCATCTGAGTCGACTTGAGGATCCATATCAGGGGGATCATTCGAACAAAGAGATCAATGACTCTTTTCCCCTGGAGACTCTAATGTCTATAAATCTCAATCTTGATGGCACCCCGTGGTTTGCGGACATTGCAAACTACTTAGCGGGTGGTATTCTCATCCAAGGGTTAACATCCCAACAAAAGAAGAAGTTCTTGAACGATGTTAAGACTTACTTTTGGGATGACCCTTATCTATTCAAACAGTGTGCTGATCTGATTATTCGTCGATGTGTTGACGGACCGGCAGCTTTTGACATCCTCCAAGCTTGCCACAAAGGACCCACCGGTGGTCACTTTGGTCCCAACTACACCGCTAAGAAAGTGTTTGATTCTGGATTCTACTGGCCCACCATTTATCGTGACGCTCACGAAATGGTTAAGCATTGTGATGCTTGCCAACGTCAAGGCAAGATCACACATAAGGATGAGATGCCTCAAAATTTCATACAGGAATGTGAAATCTTTGATGTATGGGGCATCGACTTTATGGGGCCATTTCCATCCTCCAAAGGGAACAAGTACATCCTCGTCTCCGTCGATTACGTCTCTAAATGGGTTGAAGCTAAGGCTCTTCCTACGAATGATGCGAGGGTGGTTGTGAACTTTTTGAAGCAGCTTTTCGCTCGATTTGGCGTTCCTCGTGCTATCATCAGTGACCGCGGGACTCATTTTTGCAACGATCAATTTGCAAGAGTCATGGCAAAGTATGGTGTCAATCACCGTCTTTCCACCGCCTATCATCCCCAAACCAATGGGCAAGCTGGAATTTCTAATCGTGGCTTGAAGAGAATTTTGGAGCGTACTGTGGGAGAGCATCGCGCCGCGTGGGCCGATAAGTTAGATGATGCTCTGTGGGCTTTCCGTACTGCTTACAAGACCCCGATCGGTTGTACACCTTATCGTCTTGTGTACGGGAAAGCCTGCCACCTACCCATCGAGCTGGAACATAAGGCGCACTGGGCCTTGAAGTGGGCTAACTTCAACATCATCAAAGCCGGTGATCATCGCAAGGTTCAACTCAACGAGCTAAATGAACTAAGGAATGAAGCTTATGAGAACTCGCTGATCTACAAGGAGAAGACGAAGATTATCCACGATGCTAAAATCAAGAACCGAGAGTTCCACGTTGGTGATCAAGTCTTACTCTTTAACTCTCGGTTGAAGATCTTCTCTGGCAAGTTGAAGAGCCGCTGGTCTGGTCCATTCACCGTCGCCAAAGTCTTTCCGTATGGGACCATTGAGATTTCTCAGCCAAATGGGCCCAATTTCAAGGTGAATGGCCAGCGTCTGAAGCTATACTTTGGTGAGGACATCTCTCAGGAGATGATTCCATCCCTCACCACGTTCCCCATGAACTAAACTTGGGTCGAGTCAGGCTCATGACTCGGTAAACAAAAACAAGCGCTTCTCGGGAGGCAACCCGTGTTCTATCCTTTACTGCTTTCACAATAAGTGTAGGGGGAACCCCGCATATGTTTGTTGTCTTGTTTCTTGTGCTGTGCAGGGATTAAAGCTTCAACAAGCATCTTGATGACTTTTGACGAACCGTGATACCGTGTTTTCCATCTTTCCGGTTCTATCCTAAACTCTAGTGATTCAATATTTCATATTCTATATGTTCACATTGAATTCTTAGTTGTCCTTTCCTTAGCAAGATTTAAACAAAGTACACAATGTCCTAAGTGTAGGGGAGTTTACTCCCACATGCTTAAACATTGAGGACAATGTTTATCTCAAGTGTAGGGGGACTTCTATCGAAGTAAGTGGTCTTTTCCATGAATTTGCCCTCATTTTAACCGGAAAATTTGATTTTTCGACATTTTTCAAAATTTTTAATCTATCTTGGCCTAGTTGTATAGTTGTATTTGCCTTTGTTATGTTTCCGTTACTAGAATAAATTTTCAATAAAGTGGTTTTAGATTTTTCTTAGTCATGAACATTTTGACTCAACCCGAGTTTACTTACCTAAGTTTACTCTAGCTAGTATCCTTAACATGTTTAAGTCAAGTTTTGCTAGGCTTTTATATAAGGAGCTTTAAAACGCGAAAGTCTTAATTCTCACGGGTTAAGAACAAGAACTTTTCGCAAGTTCCTATAATTGATCCTAGAGAGTCGTTTATCAAGGGAACTTTAAAATGCGATTTCTAAACTTGAAAAAGTCTAAGAATTTGCAAGATCCTATAGGCGACTCGAAAACCCAAAACTTTGATTTAATAGGCTAAGCATCCACGAGTCTCATTCCTTGAGATTTTAAACTGTGGAGAACGAGAGATGATAGAGTCAATTATAAGTTCGGTATTCTTTCGTGAATTTATGTGAGTTAATTATGAGCCTATTCTCCCTCCGCTTGTTAATAAATTAATCTGCTAATAAATAAGGTTGTACGATTTAAAAGGTTACTTAGCTTCTAGCCCCAGATCGTTTAAAAGTTGCTCGGTAATGACGAGAGTTCATAGCCAAGGCATAACTTATGAAGCGGGGCGCGAAGATTGGCGAGTCCGAAAAGGCCCTAACAAGGCATGAGGGCTACATTTTGTTGCTAAAGATCCAAAAGTGATGTGAAGAATCATTTATCGAAAATCAATATGAAGGATCGAGACACACGACGAAAAGCAAGAACTCCCCAAAAGTCATGGAGAAGTCTATCCGAAAAGACCCTAACAAGGTATGAGGATAAATAGATCCAAGTCCTAAAAGGAGGCGGATCGTTGTATATCAAAGTCCAAAATAAAGATTGGAGAAAAATGAAGAAGTCGTGGTCTAAAGATGAAGAATCTCTTAAAAACTTCAAGTGAAGAAATTCCTATTATGAAGAGAAGACCATAATTTCAAGAACGTCTCTCGAAGATTCGAAGTATGAAGTCGCTGCCAAATATCGGCCCGAGAAAGGTCTCAAATCGCGAACCAAGTTATGCCAAGATATGAACTTTCTGATATCCCGAGAAGCAGTTTTAAAAAATTTGGTCCTTTAGCTAACTATTGATTAAATCGTTCACCTTATTTTCGGACTAAATAACTATCGAAATAAGTCAAACAATGCATCCTTGTGATCATTCAAGACAAAAATAAAATATAAGAGATACACCTAGGAATAAGGGAGTCTAAGTGAATAATTGGCCCACATGAGTTCGTGATAGTTTGCTAACTTATAATAACAATGATCTCGTTTTTAAGCTTGGTATGGGGAACGTGAAACTTGAGGATGATAAACGTTCATGGCCGCCAAAACCCAATGTAAGTTTTTAATTTCTTTACTTATTTTTATCTTTTATGTTTAGTATTTAATAAAGGCCAAGGTGGGTTATTTATGATGGAAAATGTAAACCATGCTTTAAAGTTAATGCATTGCATGAGGGCATTGCAATGGTCAAGTGTAGGGGATTTAATAAGTGTGAAAACACTTATCCTTTTACCACTTATTTCCAATAATAACAAGACCAAAACGTGTGATTTACGTCATAAAAGTCGGAATTATGCGTGGTTTGTGTTTTTATTGTGTTTTAGGACCAAAATATGAAAAAGGAAGAAAACACGGGCTTTCACGGGCTTTTACTGAAGAAAACGGGAAAAAGACGAAGTCAAAAGATCAAGAGTGCAAAAAGAACGGAAGTCCAAGACCTATTCTGAAGATTTATCGAAGAAAAAGTCAAAAGACGAAAGTTTAACGAAGTCGAAGAAATTAAGTCTAATAGAAGAATAAAATTAAAAGACAAGTTCAAATCCCGAGACGAAAAAGACGAAGAATTAAAGTCGAGTCGAGAAAACGTGAAGAAAGCAAGAAAGAAGATGCAACACATGCACTCCTTCCCTATAAATACCCTCCTAATAGTCATTAGGAGGGTAGTTAGAGTTTTTAGTTAATTTTTCACTTTTTAGTTTTTAGAGAGAGAAAGTCTTAAACTTTCTCTCACTAGTTCATCTTTTTCTTTTAATCTTTCAAGATTAACTCTTTGTATTGCTTATTTTTATTAATCAAGTTCCATTTTAAGCTTTTATCTCTTAATCTCATTCTACTTTTCTTTGATTTAAGATTGATTTTGGTGTGATTATCATGTGATCCGTGTTGTTCTAATTGATTTCATGCTAAAAAGTTAATCTTTTGATCATTTTATAAGTTTTCATTTGATTAAGCTTTAAGACTTTTGTGCTTATTGGCTTACTTTTATGATTAGCTTATTTTTATCATTAAAAAGTTTTATTAAAAAGTTTATGTTTTTATTGTTTGATCTAAAAAGTTGCTTGATTTCGAGTTAGATAAGTTGATTAGAGTGCTTATTTGATTCCATTTAGTTGATTCAATTTAGTTTTGGGAATAAGCTCGATCTAATAGCTTATTTCCTAGCTTTTTGCTAGAATCCCATTATTTTCGGAAGGGATTTATATCCCCTTTCCGATTGGCCCCTATATTCCGACCAGAGCATCATCTAACCAATTCCCATTATTTTAGGAAAGGTTGTTACTACCCTTTCCGATTGGCCCCTTAATCCGACGGTACCCCTTCTCCATATTCCGATTGAGCCCAATCGGAAGAGGGCTTTGAGATTCCGATTGAACACCACTGTATTCCGATTGTGTATTACTCCCAGAATTCCGATTAGTGGGTTTTTCTGCATATTCCGATTGTGGCAATTCTGCACTTTCCGATTGTTCCTCGTATTCATTTTATTCCGATAGGTGCAAATGTGTTTATTCCGATTGGGAATTTTCTGAGTATTCCGATTGGAAGCTTCGTCCACATTCCGATCATCTTATTTTGTTGGATATTCTGACAGGTGTCTTTCATTATTCCGATCAACCGATCGGAAAACATTCCGATCGGGGGCTTTTTTTGGTTTGTCTTTGGTTCTTTCGATATCACTTTCTTATAGTACTTTTATTTTCTGGAAATTGTTCAA
The DNA here is from genome assembly GCA_025667525.1 of Glebionis coronaria. Classification (NCBI taxonomy): domain Eukaryota; kingdom Viridiplantae; phylum Streptophyta; class Magnoliopsida; order Asterales; family Asteraceae; genus Glebionis; species Glebionis coronaria. Next base: position 137,594 of record JANFOE010002394.1, read on the forward strand.
GTGTTAGTTTTATTTAGTGAGTTAGTACCTTTTCCATTATCATCTTTAAGTTTCCATGCATTTATTTTACTTGCCATTTCAATATTAACCTTTTAACTTCCATTTTGCTCAACGACACTTTAATTACTTGCAAATAGTTTAAAACAAACCGACCAAATCTTTGATCCACCAAAAGACGATTGAGTCGCACTTAAGACCGGTTTTCAATTCGAAAAGATTCGGAACTATAACGAACTTTGATACTTTCGAGGTGTAAAAAGCGCAAGTATTATCCATCAAGAATTATTTATATCACTTTTGATAATCAACATCTTATCTTTTAGGGGAATTCTACTCGAGTTCCCATCAATTAAGACAATGTCGTCATGTCATAATCAATCAATCCATTCTATTGGCACTATCAACTTTCCAGTTTAATTGTCGTCGATAAGATGTGAACTTCTCAAAAGACTAATAATAACTCATAATCCTTCACAAGTTCAAGGATATATGGAGACACAACTACTATTAAAAGAGTAAGGTCAACGCATAATCTATGTGAGAGAATTTCAAATCAGATACAGATGAAAACATTTAACGAATATGAATATATCCCATGTTTTCATAATTTGAGTACGCATTCGAAAGCTGCTCGGATCGTTACCCAGGTCATTCAAATGAAATCAAATCAAAAGAAATGATAGGAACGTCGATACATCCAGTCGGGTATCAACACTCGGTAATCAGATACTTTTCCTAAGAATCTCACTACGGGAGAATTAGACAAGAAAGAATTGTCAATTGTCAAATAAGACAATTTCCACAGATGAGTAAATTTGACTCAGAAGAATAGATGCTACAGGCACATATGTAGGTATCTCTAACAATATGTCCCTATTTTTCACTTCTTGCAGATCTCATAAATTTTAATCTTTCACAATCTTCAAAGAAAATTTAGTGTTTATTAATAAGTTTTGTGGTGACTACTAATCAGCCTTGCATGGTCCATTCCAAATTGTATGTAGGCGCGCAACTATATACAATTCAAAGATTAACAATGCAATACTCAGTTCGTCAAAATTTTATCATCATGTTTATAATAAAAATATTTTCATGCTTAATTCTTAAATAAGAATCAAAAACAAATTTACAAAGATTTTCTTTGTTACGAAAACAATTAAGTTTTCCAAAGCGTTTCATAAACAACTTTACTTCGATAACGATTATTTATAAATCTCACTTTAAATAATCCGTATAGTGATAAAAATTAAATTTTTCTCAAGGGATACTGTTTTATCTTATAAAAACAATGAGTGATCTGCAAAAGAGTGATGGAAAGTTGTTCACCAAGAACTAACTACAATATGATAGGAAATGAGCTTTAGCCAAATAATCATGAGGTTCATGACTTTGATGGCACTCAGGATAATCCACAACGTAACTCAAATCGAGATGAGTACTTGTTCAAAGGTTGCATCACTAATGCGATCATTAGGATGAAGCAATAAAAGATAGATATCATCGATACATGCAGGATTTAGCAATCAAAGGTAGTCTTTTTCATTAATCACAAACAAGTCAAAATTGTACCGTAACACATTATGTGTCACTATGTCATACAATTCTTGGAACTCATCCTACCAACTGATGTCTCAGTTAAGTTAGGGATTATTTTTAAAAGATACCACAATGAATACTAATCTATAAGAGTCATTAGGTATCCCACCTGTCCCGGAAGATCCATCGGTCCCAATTCAGAAGAAGATTTCTTCAATTTATTTCTTGGACACTGGGCATCCTCGTTAGTGGACAAAGACCTAGGAACAAGCCTTAACACAAACTACAATCATTTAAAACCACATAATTCAATCAAAGAACTTAACAACTCCTCTTAACAATTTCATATTCCATACGGGTTAAATTTTACTTAATTCAAGTTTCAACCAAATCATACTCAATGCGATATCCTACCTCATTCTCAAATATCTTCAATCTTTATTCTTAGACCTTAATAGGGACATAAAAGCTCGATATGATCAACACTTAATTCCAATCCTATAGCTCTTACAACAACAATTATCAAATGAGTCACTAGCATGAGATGACTCACACATTCAATCAGATTTCTCGGAAAGGTACTAGTGGCATGAGGCTTTTGGGTAATGGTTCCAAATGACAGCCTCAAGTGCAACATTCACCCTTTCGATTTTAATTTAAGAATTGGATGACAACGAATTAGATGACACCTTTCCAGGTGGTAACGTTTTGTCAAACTCCACTCTATAAGGAAAGATCGTCATGACATCGATATCAGTTTTAATCTCGCCAATTATTTTTCAATATCACAATCAACTAATATCCACATTTCTACGAATATCAACCATTTGTTGGGATCATAAATATCCACTACTTGGTTTAGATCTAGGATAGCTAGAATTCCTACGAGAATAGCTTCGATTAATTTACTAGGGGATTTAGGGTTCCTTGTGACAATATACGTCGTATAAATACCTCGTATAAATATTAAAATAATCATCAAACAATCATGTAATAAAATTACATCACACACACACACACACACATATATATATATATATATATATATATATATATATATATATATATATATATATATATATATATATATATATATATATATATATATATATATATATATATATATATATATATATATATATATATAATCCAAGTTATATATATATATTAAAATAACACTTCTCAGTCTGGCCTTGTCGGTAACTCGGGAATTCTTCGGCACCGTTATAGTCAAAAGATTTTTAGACATTTTTAGAAAAATGTTTATAGTTAAAAGATTTTGAAATGTTTTATTCAAAACCTTGGTTTTAAAAATCTTTCGTTCTCTATAACGAGAGCTCTGGTAACAAACTGTAACACCCCCACATTTATACAACTCAATACAGCGGAAGACTCGTTGGTGTTACGGGATAGCACATTACTCACATCATAGACAACGCTTAAAAATCGCGTCGTTTATTAATAAAGCATTTCCATTCATAAATATCAAATTTACATAGGTCCCAAGTCATTTTATTTCATACAGGTTTTACAAAGCATTTGAATGGAAATAAGTATTTGGGCGCGGGCCATGAATTCTTGTTGTCTTCCCGAGAATTACCTTCAAGTACCTGAGATAAAACATGTTAAAAGAAAAGGTCAGCGATAACGCTGAGTGAATTCATAGAGTTTAATAAATTCCATCAATATAACTTTGGTATAAAATTATTACCAAAAATCATTTCGTACAAATCATTGTAATAGGCCATAAAATAGCCAAAGTCATTTTTATACGAATCCTTATCGAAAATCATAATATAGGCATTTGCCTTAAAAATCATTATACGAGCCAATGTCGTAAAAACATCATACAATACGTCTTACGATGTTGTATAAAGTTAAATAAAAACCGTTATATGAATATGGTTATGAAAACCAAAACACGAACATAATATCAATAGTATGACCCCGTATTGCTAGTCAGGCAATACATCGTAATTCGGTGCGTATAGTAGTATTTCGTTAACTCGATTATTATAAGCCGCATGACATTGTTACCTTACTAAACCAAACAACGGGTAGCTAGCCCGAAATCAATTTGCCCATCTAAATTAGCGTGTCATCACAAAGGTCACGCTATGGAAATCTTCTCATACATAAATTCGCTTACCAATCAATGTGGCACGACGGAGATCAACCGTCAAGGCGCGAACTGGGGTGATCGTCCCCAAATAGTACTATTATATGCATAAGCGTCTACCAAATCCCGGTAGTTCACAATTCATGCTAATGGGACTTTTAGTGACATAACCTAACTTTAATAATCCATTTAATTTCATCTATCGGGTCATTTAATCATTTATCGGGTCATACAATCGGGTCATACAATCGTTCGGGTCCAAATCAATAAACAAACAATCTGGACAAATGGTGTCCTATTTTATAAAAACTAACATGTTATCTCCCTCGCGGGTTTATAAAACATTTCATAAAAACATTTAAAAGAGTGCGAGGCTATGAACTCACGTTGATGTGGGAAGGCGGGTTATCGGCAATTCGGACGTATGGTACGTGCTTCAATCACGGAAACCTAGACAAATAATACTCGTCTTAGACTCATGTCCAATGACTTTATAAAAATAACAACTATGTATACATATGATGATTATATATATATGATGATCAAGTGGGTTTACATATTCTTATTTACTCATTTTAGTGTTATGTGTCGATAACTTTTATACTAGTTTACTAGTTTTACCTATTTACATATTTTAAGTCCAATAAACTTATTATAAGTTCTTTAACTTGTATTAATCCATTTCATACTTGTATTATCAGTATTTATGCTGTACAAGTTGGGACCAAATGGGTTAAGCCCAATAAATAAGTTTATAAGTGTTTTAGTCCATTTTGTTGTATTATTAGTCCAATAACGTTAACTTAGCCCGTTAATGTCCGTATGTTATATAGTTCGGGTTTTATCGGATTTTAATTGTTATATATGTTTATATATCAGTATATGAGTTTTATAAAGTTTACATTAGACGGGTCCAACCGTCTAAGTTTTATTTAACAAAAACGTTAATTTTACGGTAATAGCCGAAAAAGTCGTAAAAATCATGTTTATAGTTTTATTACTTATAAAACTTATCAAACTACTATTTTTATAAAATGTCCATTTATTTATCCTTATACATATTTATATAAATTTATTATATAAGTTAGTGGGTTTTAATTCACATTTTATACTATTTTTATTTGAGTGCTTATATAATACTATTATACTTTAATTTCCAAAATCTGATTTTTATTTTCATGTTCACCAAAACTGCCATATCTAGAGTTATATATGGAGATAGAAGCTCAAATTTTTATGACATAATCTACATGATATGTGCTCCATTTAACTCTCCTATAGCTACTGTTGAATCAGTCTCTAAGTATTTTCTAAATATCGTCCAAAACAGTGAACTCAGATTTGTACTATAAACTTGTTTTAGTCATATCTCACTCATTATAATGATTCCATTGCATGGCCAACTCTCACATGTGTACAAGATATATTACTTACTGTATATTGATTCTACTTTGCCATTTTATCAGTCTAACATGTGGTTAGTTACTGTTTTTATACAACCTACAATTTAAGCAAGATTAACCATTTTTACATATAGTTTTTCATCTTTTTACCAATGATTATCAACACCAAATCCCCACACAATATTTTTAATCATCATATATCATCATACATATATACATTTAAGAATAAAATACATGATTACATAATCAAAAATTAACAAAAGGATGGGAAGAACTATCTTTATACCACCAAAGTGATGAAAATACGAGATTGATGATGAACAAGACTTGGTTTTGGGCAACCAATCTTATGAGATATCAACACCACTTCTAGGATCACCAAATATTTGTAGACTTCTCCAAAAATCAGCCCTTGATCTTCATGGAAACTCCTTGCTAGTTGTTAAAATCACCTCCAATCTATAGAGCTTCAAAAGGGCTTCATCATATGTAGAGATAACATATGATTTCATTGTTAGTTTTGATCAAAATGGGTGTTTAGGGGGGAGAGGGTGGACAAATTTTAGAGAGAAGTAGGAGAGAATGAGAGTGGTTTGCATGGATTGAAATGGTGGTATGAGAAGCTAGTTGTTTTTGTGTTAGATGGTAGCTTAAGTGTAAGGCTAGCTTACACTTGTAAGCTAAGTGCTAAATTGATGCCACATCTTTGATGTGGTGTCCATACTTGGGCCGTCCCATGTTATAGTGGGGTGGGATAATTTATTTTGTCCCATCCCGCTAATTTACGGGTACTCCTCGATTCTAGTTTCCTCGATTTGCGTGCCCTCGGGTCGTTTCACGAAAAACGTTTTTATAAATTATGAATCAACGGCACAAATCGAATCCGATAAAAATTGTCTCATCAAAAACGGAGTTCAAAAACATAAATACGTAATCCTAAGGTTTTCGGTTTAATCGTAAAGGACGTTAAATTAAAATAGTAAGTCCTAATCTCTTCTCGTAAATTTGTGAGTTTATGAACCAACACAAATTTAAAACTCCAAAATAATATTCACGGATAAATTTATTTTCTGAAATGTCAGACTGTCACCAAAAACGATGTATGTAAACGTAAGCACGTAACGTAGAATCCTCTGGTCGATGCTACTTCAAGACGTAAATCCAAATATCTTCCCAAAAATAAGTGAGTTCATAATTTAACATTAAAATAATGTTTTTAAATAACACTTGAGAATAAAATATCAACCATAAATTGACGGATTGTCACATCTCCCAACAGACCACAACTAATTCTAGGCCAAAAAATGTCTTGGCAGCAGGCATAGTATATCAACTTTGCATGCTACAGTGCCTCATGATTTAGTAAAACTAACTCATACTCACCTGTGGACACAATCTAGAATTGTGATAAGAGTATCTTATGGATACCCAAACATCCTAAAGGTTCCTAAAACCTCCCCTTAAACTATGATACATAAGTTGCTAAAAACATGCATGAACATAAAAATTTATGTCAAGATAGGAATTAAAAACTCCAACCATCATCCATAAACAAAAACATGCCCAAATGCTTCTCCATTGATCCATAAGCAACTCTGTATCCAATGGTATACTGCTAACACCACCTGCACATTTAGATTGAAAACCACAAAACTAACATTGTTGCTGACAACGCCCCGATAACACATAACAGCGTTGAGGGAAGCTTTGTCAGCGTTAGACAAATATATTGCTGACAACGTCACAAAAACACTTATCAGCGTTCAAGCAACCTTTGTCAGTGTTAGAAAAATATAGTGGAAAATCTAAATCTTCAAAAAGACCAATAACAATGCATCATCCTGTACATACTTTTACAAAAAGACTCCAAAACACATATTATGTGAGATTGATCATTCCAATACTTGTTACCAAGTATTGAAACCTCCCAGCATCAAAAGGTTTAGTTAGTAAATCTGACACATTTTCTTCTGTGTCAACCCTATCTGGTTGTATTAAACCCTTTTCAAAACAATCTCTTATAAAATGGTGTCTAATTTCTATGTGTTTAGTTTTAGAATGATGTACATGATTCTTAATGATGCATAAAGTGCTGTTATTGTCAACAAATATATTGGTATTCATGAAATTATACCCATAGTCTAACAGCTGGTTCTGAATCCACAAAACTTGTCCACAACAAGCAGCTGCAGCCACATACTCAGCTTCAGTTGTAGAATTAGCCACCACTGTTTGTTTCTTGCATTGCCAAGATATCAACCTGCTCCCAAGAAACTGACATCCACCAATTGTGGATTTTCTATCAAACTTATCACCTCCATAGTCACTGTCTGAATATGCAATCAGCTCCAATGGTGAATCCTTTGGGTACCACAAACCAAGACTAGGATAGCATCTTAAGTACCTAAAGATCCTCTTCACAGCATAAAGGTGACATTCTTTGGGAGTCACTTGATGGCGTGCACAAGCACACACAGCAAACATAATGTCAGGTCTGGAGGCTTAAGGTACATCAATGATCCAATCATGGATCTATAGTGCCTGACATCAACATCTTTCCCATCTCCAATCTTTCCCCAAGGGTGTTCTCTATCCATAGGAGTAGTAGCCCTCTTTTCATGTGGAGAAAAGCCAAATTTCTTCAAGATCTCTGCCACATACTTATCCTGGGAGATGAAGATACCATCTTCTTTCTGCTGAACTTGTAAACCAAGAAAGAAGTTCATCTCCCCCATAGCACTCATCTTGAATTTTCCTGTCATCAGCTTGGAGAAATCCTCACTCATCTTTGAATCAGTAGACCCAAAAATGATATCATCAACATAGACCTGAAAAAGCAACACATCCTTACCTTTCTTCTTTGTAAATAGTGTCTGATCTATGGTGCCCCTCTTGAATCCATTGTCCACTAAGTAAGTAGACAAAGTACCATACCATGCTCTTGGGGCTTGATGAAGTCCATACATAGCCTTTTTTACTCTATACACCTTGTCTGGATTCTCTGGATCCTCAAAACCAGGAGGTTGCATCACATATACCTCCTCAACAATTGTACCATAGAGGAAGGCACTCTTGACATCCATTTGATAGACAGTGAAGCCCATGCAAGATGCATAGGCTAAAAAGATCCTAATAGCTTCAATCCTTGCAACTGGTTCAAAGACCTCCTCATAGTCTATCCCCTCCTCTTGTGTATAACCTTGAGCCACTAACCTTGCCTTGTTTCTGACCACAATTCCTCTTTCATCTATCTTGTTTCTTAGAACCCATCTTGTCCCTATAGGTCTGACATATCTGGGACAATCAACCAGCTCCCAAACATCCTGAATTGCAAATTGGTGAGGCTCATCCTGCATTGCTTCCACCTAACTTGGTTCTTTGAGAGCATCAAATATCTTCTTGGGTTCCTGTTGTGACAGAAAACAGGCAAACAAACATGCTTGCACAAGAGGGGTATCAACCTTCTTGTGAATATTGGCAATAAACCCACCTAGACCTTGATGAGATCTTCTAGTCTGAACAGGAGTCATAATATCACCAATGATTTGAGAAGTGGGGTGATTCTTCATAGTAGAAGTGAGAACTCCTCCTTCAAAAAGTATGGTGTCCTCAACCTCATTCTCTATTTTGCCAATATCTTCTTCTTCAGACTCTCTTTCATCAACATGAGGATGAAACTCTTCATATAAATTGGAAGGTTCACCTTGTTCAAAAATGGAAGAGAAAAGATGTGCGGAAGTGTTGTCAACTTCTGAACCTTGTTTGTCAGCGTGTTGGCTAACAACGCTTGAATTATTGTTGTCAACGTCTGAGCCATCAACGTCTGAATTGGTCTTGTCAGCGCTGGATTTGCCTTTGTCAGCGCCTGAAGGACCATGCATGTTGTTATCTGGTGGTACTTGGGGACCACCATTATCTTTACCAGCAGCAGCAGCAGCAGCAGCAAAAGCATCTGTCCAAATGGGGATTGTAACATATTCTTGGATAGGAGATGACTTTTCTGCTTGTGATCCAACCTTTTCATGAACCTGTGTACCTGAAACATTGACAACTTGTTCTTCCACCACACTTGAAGTTTCCTTCACAATGTCTGGATTAGTGACAGACATATAATTTAAAGTTCTAGATAAAGGTTCCAAGTCAAACAACCAATTTGGACCACTTTCAGGATCACTAGGTTTATTCTCTAAAAACCTAACATGTACTCTTTCAAGTATACGTTTTTCCTCTTTAAGATAAACCCTATATCCCTTGCTCTGCACTGAATACCCCATGAAGTAGCCTTCATCACCTTTTGCACTAAATTTACCTAAGGCATCACTAGTGTCTAAAACTACTACATGACAACCAAAAGGTCTGAGAAAACCAATATTAGGTTTTCTTCCCCAAAGTAACTCATAAGGTGTTTTGTTCTGAATCTTGTTAACCAATGCTCTATTTTGAACATAACAAGCTGTATTAACAGCCTCAGCCCAAAAGGCTATAGGAAAATGAGCATCAGCCAACATGGTTCTGGCTGCTTCAATTAGGGTTCTATTTTTCCTCTCAGCAACCCCATTTTGCTGTGGGGTTCTGGCAACACTAAATTGCCTAGTAATTCCTTTCCTGGCACAGAAATCATCTAACTTTTTATTCCTAAATTCACCACCATTATCACTCCTAAGCATTTTAACTTCATTGCCAGATTTCTTCTCAATCTGAGTGATAAAATAAATTAAAGTGTCAGTTGTATCACTCTTCATAGCTAGAAAGAAGGTCCAAGTAAACCTAGAAAAGTCATCTGTGATGACAAAGCAATAGGACTTTCCATTCAAACTTTCTATATTGGTTGGACCAAAGAGGTCCATATGAAGCAAATGAAGAGGTCTAGTACTAGAGTGCACCTGTTTGGACTTGAATGAGACCTTGTGTTGCTTGCCTTTAAGACATGCAACACAAGAGTGGTCATTGTGGAAGGCCTTCTCAGGCAAACCATCAACCAAGCGAAGTCTCACAAGCCTGTTTATATTCTTAAAATTTATGTGCCCTAGTCTCCTGTGCCACAAATTACTTTCATCTACTGAAGCTTTAGCATAAACACAAGACATATTGTTATTCATTCTAATCCCATTGAGATTCACATTGTATATGTCCTTATGCCTAGGTGTTCTATAGTCAATATATTTCTCATCAGGGATCTTATAATCCTTGCTTCACACTAGGGATGAGCATTTTGACCCAAATCCCGAATCCGAACCCGAACCGTTCCCGGAAGCGTACCGATTCCCGATACCCGAATCCCGTTCGGTACGGGATCGGGACTACAAAATAAGGTGAAAAAAATTCAGGACCACTAATTCGGTACGGGATCGGTACCAAATCGGGAAATTCCCGAAAAAACGGGAAAATCCCGATTTCCCGGTACCGGTACCGATACCCGTACCGGTACCGATACCCGAATCCCGTTCGGGTACGGGATCGGTACATAACTTTTTAGATCGGGAAAAAATCGGGAGCACTAAATCGGGACGGGATCGGGACGGGATTGGTCCCGAGCTCATCCCTACTTAACACCAAACATTCAGTATCAGTAAACAGAACTTTATTTTTGTTATCACAAACTTGTGATACACTAAAAAGATTGTAGTCAAGTTCCTTTACCAAAAATATGTTCTCAAAACGTAAGTTCTTGGTTAGAAGGGTTCCTTTGCCTGTGATAGTACCATATTCGCCTCCAAAGTAAACCTTATCACCATCCTTAATGGGAGTGAAGTTTGTCAGATAATCTTCCTTCCCTTTCATGTGCCTTGAGCATCCACTATCCCAATATCCATAATCATTGACCTGTTTTTGAATGCCCTGAACATAAAGAAAACAAGTTAGTTTTCTTTGGGAACCCAAGCCTTAGAATACTTGGATTCATCTGGTTGTTCAATAAGAACAGACTTAGTTCTCACAACAACCCCATTTTCATCCTTCTTAGGATGAAGTACCCAGTTAACCCCAATAGGTTTTGTAATGACCTTTGCAATGTAATTAAATCGGTTGCAGGTCATTGAAATCCCATTATCATTAGGGTTTTGATCTTTCTTTGGTCTCCATGTCAAGCTTGAAGAAGCTTTAGACCCCTTACCCCGAGGTTGCAAATATTTAGGGCTGGTCACGTTCCTGTCAGCGTAGGAATTGGTCTTGTCAACACTGAAATTACCCTTGTCAGCGTTGAACCTAGGGTTTGCTACAGAAACCCATTGCCTATTCGACCAAGTGTTTGTCTTTTGAAATGGTCTTTGTCCATGAGTGTTAGACCCTCTAGTGAAGAATGGGGCAGGTCTAATCACTTGTGGACTTTGCTGCACACAAGGTTTGGGTCTGACAACGTTTGACTTTCTAACAACGTTGACTTTGTGCCTGTCAGTGCTAAATTTGTTCCTGTCAGTGCTGACTTTGGGAGCGTTGACACACTTATATGCCAAGTGTGAAAAGCTACCACAAGTGTAACATGCTTTTCTAGACACAACCCTAGGTCTAGAAGAGAAGAATCCTGTTCCATCATTGCTAACTTGGCTCTTAGGTGACCTAGTATTCCTATACATCTCTGCATACTTAATGCTAGGTTTTCTAATAGTGTTTGAGCCAAGATCAACAGCCTTACCAGTGATTGGGTTTGTAACCTTAATGGGAGTTAACTCATTAGGACTTTCACATAGCAAGCCACCCTTAACAAATAATGTAGGGTTAGCTTTCTTCCATTCATTCAGGTCAGTCAATTTTTGTTGATACTCTTCAACTGGGGTGACAACTCTTGGTGGATGAATGAATTCCTCCTCTTGGAGTTCTGGCAAACCAGTCCATGATAGGTCCTTTTGTTGGACACCATAGAAGTCACCAGCTGGTGGTGGAACCACAGAGTAGTCTTGCATCCCAATCCCAGTCATGTCCTTAGGATCCCTTTGTTTACTCACACATTCTCCTAGGGTTTGTGTTGCCTTATCAAATCTCTGGATTTTAAGGCCAACATTATCTTTGTTTTTAATGGCTTCATCTAATCTAGCCTGTAACTCACCATTAACCCTTTCCATGATGTTTCTAATATCCATACTAGCATTTAACTCATGTTTTAAGATATTTATTTTATCTTTTAAGTCAAATTCCATTTTCTTGTATTCAGAAACTGTCTTCTCAGTTTGAGTGAGAGCTAGTTGGTAATTAGACAGTTTGCATCTTTCAGTACTCACATCACTTAATAATCTTAACACCTCTTTGTTAAGTTTCTCAGTGTTTAACCTACAACCTTTACTACAAAAAGCATCATCGTATACCTCATTATCAGATGAAGAGGAGGAGTGTACCATGAGAGCATATTCAACATGCTCTTCTTCTTCAATTTCAGCAACCAAAGCTTTATCCTCTTCCATATCCTTAGCCAGATAGCTCCAATCCCATCCCATACCATCAATTCCTTGAACTGCAACCATGGCTTTAGGATCCTGAGCTTTAACAATTTTACTTAAGGGTTTACCAGCATCAGATCTTCTAGGAGATCTGCATTCCCTCATGAAGTGCCCCATACGATGACAGTTGTAGCACTCAACTTTGGATTTATCAAATCCAGTTGTATCCTTTGCATTGAAGGTCATCTTCTTCTTAAACCTTCTGTTCCACCTGTTTGCTCTTATACTAGCAAGAGCCATGTTCCACTTAATGTCCATCTCTTCCAAGTGCTCATCACTTATCTTCTCAAGGTCTTCATATGTAATCACTGAACCATTGGGCAAAGAAGCAATATAAGCACATACAGTATCCCGATCCAAACCAGCGGTTTAACTTTTGGTGAGTCACTTTTGAATGTGTCAGCGTCTGAAAAGGAGACGTTGACAGGACATGTTCCAGCGCTGACACATGATGATCCAGTAACTGGATGCATGTAGGAGTCCTTCTGATTGAATTGACCTTCACTATGGGAAATGAAGGCCATGTTACTGTTGGTAGACTTGCTTCCATGCTCTAAAAGAGTTTCATCTTCCAGCAGCCTTAGTTTGTTGTAGATGTCATCAAAAGTGGAACTTTTGTAAGTATTATTGGCAAGAATAGATCTTGCCTCAATCTTCCACGCCTCACCAAGACTTTTAAGAAAAGTAGCATTAATGTTAACATCACCAAGTTGTGTCCCCATGAAGTACAATTTGCTAGTAATATCAAGCAATCTGCTTCTCACACTACTAAGCTTTTCATTAGGTTGAGCCTTGAAGACATCATAATCATGCATGAGTTGCTTCTTCTTCTCTTCCTTAGTATCTTCATTGCCACCATATGTAACTTCAAGAGCTGCCCAAAGGTCTTTAGCAGATTCATAACCTCTGTATTTATGCTGGTTCTCTTGTCCCAAAGAGAGTTTTAGAATATTTAGGGTTTTCATATCAACCCTTTTCTTTTCTATGTATTCAGCAGACACAACTCTACCATCTTCAGGCTTTTCTTTCTTATCGGCTTCAGAACATCCAGCAACAGCTGCTCTTCCAGCAATAGCATCAACAATCTTTTGGGCTTTATTGAATGTGTTTCCATATTCAATAATCTCCCAGAGTGTGTAATCATAGATCCCTAGATATTGCTCAAAGTTGAATTTCCACAATTCAAAGTTAGTTGCATCAAGCATGGGAATCTTGATGTTTGGTAAAGGTGAGGAGGAGGAGGTTATTTCTGGAGTTGACATGATGTTGTTAGCGTTTAGAAAAAAATAGGGTTTTGGTGATTTTTAGGGTTCTTGTGTTCTTTAAGATCAGAAGTTCCTCAACAAGCTCTGATACCACTTGTTGATCCCAAACTTAGATCGATTTAGCTTTATGTATAAGAGATTAGATCAAGTAATACACTTAGAGAAACCTTTGTATATGTATATGATAATCTAAGTGTTATGCGGAATTAACACTTAAACAAGAACATACAAGATATAAACAAACTTTCACTTTGATTAATGATATCAAACTTGCTTACAATGAAAGTAGTTTACGAATGAAAACTTATATTGAACATTAACCTAAAGGTCTTCTTTTATAGACATAAGAAGCCTTGTACAATAATCTACGTAATATAGAAAATACATTGTCGTTCCTATCTTTACTAGAAGTAATACAATAAACGCGTAGAGTATATCCTCCCATCAGTGCTTGTCTTTAATGTATCAACGCTTGACTTTATCTTGTCAACGCTTGAGCTGTAAGCGTTTGTTTTTCTTCTGTCAACGCTTGTGTTACTCTTGTCAGCGCTCAAGTAGACTGGCCATAATTTATTCCCAACACCAGAGATGGGCAATTTTACCTGAATGAAGCAAAGGTCATGCAATACATGTGACTCTCAGAACTGCACAAGTTTAGCGATGGTACTCTCAAGCATGTACGTGACAAGCTGTTGATGCTCAACTCAGGTCAAGGTCTTCCAGAGGTAAAGTATAGATGGGTAGGACGATTGAAGAAGAGTGCCAACCACACCATCCAGATGATTGAGGAGAAGTTAAGGGATCGACGGTTGATCCGCATTATCTAACGATTCATGGGGGGCAGACCATATGGAACACATCACAGGCTTGTGGACCGATCTACTTAACAGTGGTGATCACACTACAATCAGGTCAAATCCATATACTCACTTGTGAATATGTATATAACGGTGTATAATCAGCTTTTGTGGCATGTTGTAGTGTGAAAGTATGATATTTTTCAAGAATTTCTCTCGAGATTCTAAATCTTTCAAACATATCATACTCGAGCACTACAACTAACCCTCATTAATTTGAGGGGGAGCATTGATATGTTCTTTGGCCAGCATCTAATTTCATTTTATTACCCAAAGACCGGTTAGTCCATTCAATATCCCAAATATTAATGGTTAACATTTTGGATAAGAGGAGAAAATGGGATTAAGGAGACTTAATGATATTTGGCTAAACAATGAAAAAGGCTTAAAAGATAAACCAACTTAATATGTGTAATGCACATGTTAAGGGGAGCGTTTTTGATGAACAAAACACTTAAGGCACAAAAACTTTGATTATAATATCACAAGTGCTTTAAGTGATTTTCAAGGATTTTTCATGGTGACAATACTTACCCAAAACACACTTAATTCACGACGGATGTGGTGACAAAAGGGTGGTAGGATTAGGTAGTAGTCCAATGATTCATCAGAAGCGATGGAATCTTCCCAAGGACAATTCCCTAGATAGAATTAGAAGTCCTAGGAAAGTTGGAGATGATTGTGAACGTAGCAGAGTATCGACTAATTACTGATGCTAGCACTGGAACAATCACAAAAAGGTGCTAGTGATGATGTATTGGTAAGTACTGAAGGGGTTGAAGAATGAAAAAGAAACGTAAAGATAAAGGGTGTAAAGAAAGAAGCCCTCCTTACAACTTAGGACAGAAACCGAGTCAACACATCTATTATTGGGATCATTTTTTAATGATTCTCAATATTGAAGACAAGATATCATGGACCCAGTGATGTCATGCACAACCCCTCCCAGCTAACTCAAATATCTCTCAAAAGATATTTGTTTTAATCACACGGAGCTCAACATGTTATCTATTGGTTTATTCACTCCGAATAGACTGATATTGAATAGGTGGCAATCCTCTCCATCCATCGCTCACTAAATCAAACGCACTATCGAGTCTAGAGCTACGAGATCATCAAAAGTCTCATTAAGGCACTTTCCATTTATTCCTTGCTTCTTCACACACTGTGAAAAGTAAGAGATCTTTATGAGTCCTACGCAGTATTCTTGTAATATTGCCAGAACATCCGAGTAATACGTAATTATTACAATGAAGATGGAAATCCTGCTTGAGCCAACATCAAACAAGCTCATGGTAGGTGACACGTGTGGTACGATATCTCAGAGTGCCAATTCTTAATTGAACTTAAACTTGTTCCAGGCCTCTACGCATTATCGTATGATCTTGCCAGAACACTCAGAGTGACACTCTTTAGTGTTCACAGTGATGAGTGGAAATCCTTCTAGTGTTAACATCAAACAGCACTTGGTAGGTGACGTGCAAGATTCTATATGAATCAAGCTCGTGACAACTGGAAAACAACAATGGTGAAAATCTTAATTGAAATTCACTTGTTCCAGGTTCATGAATTGACGGCTTAAATCACAAGGATAATTTATCCAAGTGATTCACTCTTTATGTTCACAGTCAGTCTTAGTGATCGTCGAATAAAGAGAACGGGTTTACCCGCAAAATCCTGTCAGGAAGTTACTTAATTGAAACTATCCGTCACAGGTACGATATCTAATATCGTCCAACGGTCTTCACCGACCGGAGGTAAAATGCTACCGATATAGAATGAAATTTTCTAAGCCATTTCGTTCGTGTCTTGTTATGTTGCGGCATTTGAAGACGGTGGCGTTGCGGTGTACCAGTAGAATTCGTCCTCACATACTTATTCCTTCTGCATCAAATAGTTTTGCAAATTCAAGAAAGTATGACCTAAAAGTCTTCCGATGTATCAACTCTGAAACTTTGTAGAATTCAACAAAGGATAGGTGTGTGGGACATGAAGTCACGAAGAGGCGAAAATCACAAGAAGATAAGATTGCACGTGAAAGGCCAAAAGAACGTGTTCCAAGCAAAAGCCTGATATTATTTAACACATATTCACAAAAAGAAGAAAAAGTTAAAGATGAAAAGAGAAAGTGGACAACGAGCTCAAGAACAAGATCTAACATGCTAGATTAGGACTTTGTAAATTTGGAGTGACCTCCCTTTGGGGGAGATTGTTGGTAATACGTTTTTCGTATAAAGAAAGTCTCGGTCACTCCAACAATATAGTTATAGGCTCGTAGTATTGTTTAAGTAATATTTATGTTTAGCCCGACCCATGAGCATGTTCATGGGCCGGAGGCCCAATTCCACTTAAGGACATGGGTATATAAACCCCTTTCCACCATGGAAAGGGGTGTTGGTTGTTTCATTTTCATAAGTAATAAACATAGTTTTTCTTTCCCTTCTCTCTCTACTTTCTCTCACTAGAAAACAACAACCCTCTTGAAATATCAAGATTATCATACTTCTACAAAGACAGAACTAGAAGCCGATTGCCAGCCACAACCCGAACCATAAAACAAGGATGCACTTTTTGAAGATTTGTTGGGTGTTAAACTTCCTGTTAATGTTGATATTCTGACTCCACCAGACGTATGTGGTACAAAAGGCCATACAAGTATTAAAAGTGAGACTGAGTTAGCTAAAGAAGCACTGAAGGAAAATTTAAACCGGAAAGTCCCTTTCAAATAACGTACTTGTAGTAATTGTTTAGCCAAAGAAGGTCATAACGTACGAGGATGCAAAAAACCATGTGGTAACTGTGGACAAGATGGACATAAAAGATTGGGATGTAGAAATCCGCCCCTAAATACAAAAGGCAAGAATGTTGTCGAAGAAGATGATAATCAATCAGATGAAGAAGATTATATCGAGAAGGAGGTGGATTCAGAAGAAACTAGTGAGAGTGATGAATATAATGAAGATGAGTTATAGGAATTTTTTTTACTAAGGATCATACATGGTTGTGTTTTTTTTCCTACAAACTTTATATATTGTCAGTTTTTATTGTTTGAATAAAGTATTGTTGAACGCAAGTAAGATTTTTTTAATAAAGAGGATTGGTTGGTTAAGTAATTTTTTTATTTTTTGTTATTTTAATGTGTTTTTAGTACTAAGGATCATACATGTTTTTGTGTGAAAGGTTACATGTAAGTGTAATTTGAGTAACAAACCAGTCTTTAAATATGTAACATGTATGTTTTTGAATAAAACAAATGATTATCAGTTTAATTAGATGTCAACAAAACATTTTTGAATAAAGTACATGTATGTTTTAATAGTAAACATACATTTTAGAATAAAGGACATGAATGTATTGGATGTTTTTAATAAAACAGTTATGTTGTATGGATATACTAGGGCAGGTTATTTAGAAAAGTATTTGAAGGTTTAACGTCGGTATAAACTTTAGGTATATTGCAGACGTGTTATTCAACAGCGAACATGCATGCCGACAGAAGATATATATGCGTAACAGCCATGTATGTATACAACATAAATGTATATCAACCTTGGACAAGTGTGTCTACATCATAACCTTGGACAAGTCTGTCTACATCATGCATGTATGTTTTGTTATTGAATAAGCTAATTTTTGGTAAATAGAACATGTATGTTTTGGTATATTCATGTTCTATTATAACATGTATGTAAAACAAAGGTTGAAATTTACAAATGTGCTATGTTATGATGTATGTATTAATTTACCAGGCTGTTGCCATCGTTAACTGTTTTGGGGTATGAACGTGGATTTTGCTTGACAACGTTCCAGGTTATTTAACAAAAATGAATGTTTTCAACTAAACATGGTATAAAAAACATTCATAAACAAAAGATAATAGTTTCATACCAATTATAAAGAAAAGTTAATCCATAAACAAGGATGCTCTGTCTGAACGTTTGAAAACATCAAAACATTTCAGCAATTAGGCAAAATGTATTAACTAATAGTCTAGATACGATAAACAAGAAAATAACTTCTAGCAAAGATCGACAATATCATATAAATTCATCTTTTCTGTCAATTCAGCAAGGACGCGTTTCATGTGAACATTTGCATCTGATTTAAGGATGTAGAATGCATATTTTTTTCTGAATCGTTCCAATTGTGAGTTTTTTTTCTTACCCAGAGTAAGTATCCCAGAGTGCCAATTTGTCATAGTCTCACCCATGTAAGCCTCCATGTGTCGCATCAAGAAAACACCACTTTCCAACGGTCTCTTATCAATTTGCCATGAAAAGTTCCATCGATGAATTTCAGCACGCATATTGAGTAATGCTTTCCTTGGACTAATGCTCACAAGATAACTGGCAAAGTGTTTTTGCTGCAAAAAGTTTTTGATTAAATAGTTAAAAATAGAAAAAAAGATAGAAATAATTTTAGTATAAGGTTTATTTATAAAACATGAATGTACCAGAAGTTCGGCTATGATTATATTTGGTGTAAGCGAGGGAAGAACGCGTTTCATTGTTCCATCCCTGTTGACGAGATTTTCACCGTCCAAGACATCAACTGTTATTTTCTTCATGTTGAAACAAAGGAGGAATTTTTTTCATCGTTTGATACTATGAAAAATATCTAGAAAATAAAATGCGTTAACATAAATGTTACAGTATCGTATAAGCATGCACAACCCCTATAAATGTGATAAATTATGGTCCAAAATTAATATATGATGTATGTATTAACTTACTAGGTCGATAACTGATTTTGCTTTTGTATTGGTTTTTTGGAATCGGCAGTTGCTATATAATCTGAAACATACATGTCCATTTTTTTTTCATTTATGAACACCGTTCTATCCTGGAGACATGTAGATTTAGTAAGAGATTATGTTAAAAAAACAAAGAAACTAAATAAAAAGGAAAAAATAATAAGAAATACTTACGACAAAGAACGTTTGGTAGTAAAATCGTGAAACAGATTGCGGTCCTTTTAAACATTCCAAGGAATTCATGTGCGAACTCCATGCATTTATAACACCGTTATTAATGTTTTTGCCACTTACTAGTGTCCTGAATTTGAGTCGCGAAACTTGCTAACCAGTTGTGGTTCCAAAAAGAATAGAACTGCAATAAACACATGGATGTTACTTTATTGCATTAGGTAGGCATAAACGATAATGAAAGTAAAGGTACGAATGTTTACCTTTCATCATTGCTTAAGATGTAATCTGCAACAACAAAATCTTCTTTTGTATCGGCCAAATTAGCTTTACTTATTCTTGATTGAAAAGGAGACTAGACAAGTGCTGATCTTGTGTTACGTCTTTGAGGACGACTAAAAACAGCGTCACGTCCATATTTAAGTATCTTGCACGAATTTAGCGGAACAACAGCTACTGGATCAGATATCGTTCCAGACCCACTAGATTCTGCTGAATCCAAATTTAATTTAGGAATACCTAAATCCTAAAACTTTTTTTGCTTTTCAAAATCAGCAATCGCTTTGTCAGATGCTTCGCCTAATTGCTGTTGTGTTTCTGGACCCCAATCGTTCACAGGTGAGATTAATTGTCCACAACCATTAAACAATGGGTCTTGGGTCAACCCAAGACTAAATGAATTATGAAGGAAACCATCCCATGGTATTTCTGGTTGTTTCTGTGAACATACAATCTGTTTATTGGGAGTTAAAACAGATGAAGGATGCTGGTTTGGTGTCTAGTGCACAATGCCTCCTGTACCGGGAGTCAAAATAGATGAAGGAGGATGGTTTGGTGTCTGGTGGACATCTTCTGTTGTCGGCATAGCAGGTCCACCTTCTGTTTTCTGTTCAGTAGGTCCACCCATGAAAGAATCGGGAAACGGCATGTCCAAATGCTCATAGTATTTGACAAAAAAACTGAGATATTATCGTTGCTAGGATACTTGGCAATTGCAACTGCATAAGTTTTCTCAAAACCAGAACCCGTGGATTCTATACATGAAAGGTACTTGTTTAGTTTCCAATTGAATCCCTGTGTAATAAGTCATATGAAAGGTGGGTTAGACGAAACTGTAAGTTAATTATAACAAATGTTATAAAATGAGTCATTCATGTTATACAATAGTACATACATGTTGTTAATGGTCCGTAATAAGGGGGGAACATGCATGTTAATTTTAAATAACGTAAATTATGTAATAACTTACTGCCTCATCTTTAGGCATTGGATCATTATCCTCCTGGACAAAAGGGCCTTGTAGTTCACCCATTGCAAAACAATCTAGCTGTAATTCTTCAACTTCCTGATCTTTTAATAACTCATGTGTCCAAACAGATGTTGTTGGGCGTTTTCGGGCAACATCACAAGTGGAACATACAACCCCGTCAACGTACACCATCTGTTAGGTTAAAAAATAACAAGTAAAAAACTAAAATACACATACAATTAATACAAA
The DNA here is from genome assembly GCA_025667525.1 of Glebionis coronaria. Taxonomy (NCBI): domain Eukaryota; kingdom Viridiplantae; phylum Streptophyta; class Magnoliopsida; order Asterales; family Asteraceae; genus Glebionis; species Glebionis coronaria. The sequence goes on from JANFOE010002394.1 coordinate 158,626, forward strand.
TTTGTAAGAGTAAGGTAAGAAGCACTCACAGTAAGAAGTGTTATTGGACCCAAAAAGTAGTTGTTCGTCTTATCTATGTTCCATCCCTTTTTGCATGTTGGTAAACAATCAAAAACATATTCACACCAATTGATTTTGGACAAATCCGTATCAGTACTAATATGTTCAAGCACAGAGTAATCACAAAAACCCTTCCCCCTTACGCAGCCCATCAAGGAAGTAAATAGGACGATGAAATTTAGTTTGAAGTTCATGTCCGCCACACATGATTTATGAATCAAATGATTGAGTTCCGTGGGAGTAATGAACTTTGGATTGTCAAACTGTGCCTCCTAATTTTTAACCATCTCGTCATAATGCGTCCATTCTTGTTCCATTATATGAACACCTTCATTTCATATTCCAATGAGATCCCCAATCAGTTGTTTTGTTATTGGAATAGAATTGTTATATAGATCGATGACCATATTATCGGGATCAAATTGGTCGGCAACGTAAAATCCCAACCTCCTCGGAATACCATCGACATTGAAATCTAACATCTGTCCAAATCCAATTTGTTCCAAACATGCCATTTGGACTGGTTTCAAAGTTAACAGGGCATTATATAGTGGTTTGGGGTTGGTCCTGGTGTTGAATGCGTATTTGCTAGATGGACCTTCCTGTTGCTTTTTTTTCATTTGCACGTGTCTGTTTTTTAACTGGGTCTTTGGTGTGACCTGTTATTAATAAAAAATATTGATGAGTTATACTTATAAATACATATACCTGTTTTCCTATAAGCATACATGTACTAACTATCCTTGTTTTCCTAAAAACCTATGCTTATAAAGACATACGTTGTTTCCTAAAAACATATACTTAAAAAACAAAACATGTATGTTTTTTCTATGTAGACATGGCATGTATGTTTTTAAAATACAAAAATGGATGTTATTTTTTTGTGTGTAAAGGACATGTATGTTTTTTATGTAAAAAGTTCATGTATGTTTGCACAATACAAAAGTGGATGTTATGGTTTATTTTGTGTAACGGACATGTAAGTTTTTAGGTAAACAGAACATGTATGTCGTAAAACACATAAATGGATGTGCACTTTTTTGTGTAAAAGACATGCATGTTTTTAGAGTGTAAAGATACAAGATTGTTAAAAAGTATAATCATGTTTTTTCTGGAAAAAAACTTACGATTTCCCACGACGCGGCGCTTCAATGCACGCTCTGCCCTTGGACTAGCGTCTTCGATATTATTCGAATCATCAACAAAATCGTTATCACTAGGGTGTTTTTCAACAACAGGGTGTTTTCCCCTGTCAACACCACTCCAGCTAGAACCTAAAAACATATTTAAAATAAAAATCATTAAAAATATAAACAAAATTGTTACGACATGTATGGTTTTTGTACTTTACTGTATGAAGCCTTCCATTAAAATTAAAAGGCAAATGTGCCAAACCTTCCCTCAGTCCACAGGACGACTGAAAACTGGCTTGACTGATATTTTTTGGGTAAAGTGTTTTACCCCGGTAAATGGGGCTTGACTGATATACAAAACACATATTCAGAATCGCTTGTTGTTTGGTTTCATTGGTTGTTGGATCCTGTCATGTCATTTTTGTACTTAGAATTCTTTTTATTTGATTACCCAAACAACAGTTATGGTTTTCTTTATCTTGTTATGGAAAAGTCAAAACTAGATGTGAAGAGTATCATAATATTTGTGGGGCATTCCTAGAGTCGAACTCGGGACCTCTCGCACCTAAAGCGAGAATATTACCACTAAACCAATTGCCGAGATTAATTCCTAGCATGAATATCTTCCTATGTATTTCATGGAAATAATATACAGTAGAAAATCTGTATGAACTTTTTTATAGCATCACTGGGTCTGTCTCTTACTTAATGACGAGTTACATTCATAAATTGTGTGTCGGCCCATTATATTCTATACTATTAACATGAAGGAATTCAGGGTTCTCACCTAGTCCTCTTGTAAAATTGCAACTAGACTAAGTCTCATGCTTTTCAAATTTACAGGCTATGAACTAGAGGACATGTATGCTTGAAAAATACATGTATGTTTCTATAAGGAAATGGATGTGTCTAGCGGACATGTATGTTTTAAAAGACAACATGTGTAACAAACATACACGTTAGAAATTTTTCTTTTAATATTAATTGACCAAACAGAGGTAATTAAGTTGGTTCGTAAAAGAGGTAATGCAACCAAAAATATAAGAACAATAAGAAGCTATCACAATGTTAATATGTTATAAACCCCTTGATTCTAAATGGTGAACTTAATCTTACCAAGTTCTTTCATTTTTTGATGTTTTGTTGTCCCTATAGCAACAACAGGTTTGATGTTGCGGGTTGCATCAGCTCCTGAAAATTCCAACACCAAATTAGTAATCATACTAGGAACGACTACACTCACAATAATGTACATGTACAAAAAGGGAAAGAAAAACCTTTGCTATTGGCCAAGATGCGTCGCTTCAATGCACGCTCTGCCCTTGGGCTAAAATCTGGTTGATAATACCTATCGGCTATTATCTCGTTTTCAGAATCCTCATCACCTATGGATATGGTGTCGTCCAGAGGGTTTTATTCAACAACTGGTTTTTTTCCTTTGTCAATCTGACTACGGCTTGTTCCTGATAACACAATCAAAAACACAATTAAGTTGATGATTCTTAAAAAAATAGATGATTCCATTATTCATAAAAATACATTAATGATTAAGTGTGGCCGTTTGATTATTCTTAAAAAAATACAATTGGTCAAAAAACACAATTAAGTTCCTGCTAACACAATAAAAAACATAATTGGTCAAAAAACATGTTCGAGAATAAATTTGTGGCCGTTTGATTATTCTTAAAAAAGGAAGATTAGATTATCATTTCTTGGTCAAAAAAACATGAATGATTAAGTAAAAACTATCATATCTCCAATTGGACACGATTCTTAAACATAAAAAAAATCTAGTATACAGAAGAAAAAAAAAATAACATACTTGTCATAACTATGGTGTTCTTGGAATGATCGATTATCAAAACTAATAATTGGTTTGGATTTTTTAAATCTATCGGGGTGGGTTTTATTGAAGAAAATGGTGGATTAATTGGAATGATTGTCCAAAAACATACAAGATTTGATTCGAATCGGCTATTATTGATCACTGATTTGGAGGATTTGGGAGATTTGGGAGATTTGGGGGATTTAGTTGTTGTGTGGGATTTAGGGGTTTTTGTTTTGGGCGATACAAAAATGTATTTGATAATGATGATAATGATTTTGTGATTTTATTATATTTGTAAAATAATATACGAATTAATTGTGATAATGTGTTTATAAACATTATGGGTGTTTTAGATTTTTTTAGAAAGTGTGGAATGTTTCAAGATTTTTAGTCAAAATGAACAGATATGTAGAGGGTTGAAAAAAAGTGATATACCATGTTTGCCCTTTTTCATTGACTTCTTGTCAATTTGTTTGACTACATATTTACAGTAATGCCATTGTGCTTTAAAACATGTATCTCATGCTCTATATGTTGTAAAAATGATGGTTCTGATAGTTTTGACATTTAAAATGGTTCTGAAAAGAAAGTTACACTATATATATATATATATATATATATATATATATATATATATATATATATATATATATATATATATATATATATATATATATATATATACATATATAAATATATATATATATATATATATATATATATATATATATATATATATATATATATATGTGTGTGTGTGTGTGTGTGTGGAAACCTTGGTTTCCTCGAATCTTTTAGCTGCTAGGCATAACCATTATTCATATGATTAACAATCAAAGCGGAAAAGAACAATAGTTAGGAAACCAGGTGTTTGGGGCACAAGAACACATAAATTAATCAAAGGGTTGCTAATTATATTAATAATCAACAACCACTAGACGTGTATACATTAATCCCACGTCTAGTGCAACAAACGCCTTAGGTTTACATTGTGAATGAATGATATGAAAAACATAATAAACCTTGGTTCCTTTTATAGTGTAAGGATTAGGGTTTCACAATGATAACTATGAATAAACATGCATATCTTCTATTTAAATAACTAATACAGAATAATAATAAATAATATTCTGAATACTTATCCTAAATAGATACTTCCAACAGCGTTTGACTTCTGTTGACTTCTGTCAACGCCTAATTTACACTTGTCAACGCTTAGACACAATGTGTCAATGTTGAACAAATGCCTTCATGTTTTCTTCGTTTTTGAGTTTCTGTCACATCAACTTTTTGACCCAACAATCTTCCCCTAGTTGATGTCGGCAAAACTCTTTGTGTATCTCTTGTAAGTGGTACATCATCTTCAAATTTCTTCCCCTCAAATGTAACATGCATGTCTTCCCCTTTTTGTCACATCAATAGGGAAGAAAACAATGTATGCAATCGAAGATTCTCCAAATTTAGGCTCTATGTAATGATTTTTGAAGAAAAATAACTATAATATTCTTGATGTAGAAGTAGAGTAACCCAAACCTATGTTCCATGTCTTGTACTATCCATGTGATGAAGAACTTATACCAATGGCAAAATATAAGTAGACCTCGATCCCTTTGTCAAAATTCTCATCCTTTATGAGATACTGAGCACGATAATGTAACTCCTTCAAGTGTTATGACAAGTCTTCGTCACCAACCGTGTAAGCATGAACAAGTTACCTTTAAAAGTAATGTTGACTAGGCGTAACTTTTAAAGATATGATAGAACAAAAACTCGCGAAAATCTTCTTCGAACATCAAACTTACCATAAGAATTCTTCCCCTTAAGCCAACACCTCTTCATGACGAATCTTAATCTTCATATCATATGTAAAAGCCTTAAGACGGATAACTCTTTTATAAGGCTACCCCGATTGCATAATCAAATCCAATAAATTACCTCACGAATTGTTGCTAACTCACATTAAAATCATTAATCCCTTTAAAAACTATCCAAGCCATAAATATCAAACTGATATTCTGAATAAAAACGGAGATTCCATGTACCTTTGCGTGTAAACATTCTCCTCTTTTTGTGTGCTAAAAACCTTACCAATTTTCTAAAACATCAGCTATTCCTTTTGTTGTCTAATATCCTCCTTTATCCAATATATCGCCACTGTGTGTTGTCCAACATCAGACAACACATGTTAGCGTTTGAAAAATAATATATCGAACAACAAGTGTCAGCGCTTCCCAACAACGCTTAACTTATTCCTGTCAGCGTCTATTCTTGTCACATGTCAGCGGCTAACAACTTTTGTGGCTAAAATACAACAGTATGAAACGAAATATAATCTTTTACCCATTGTACCAAAGTTCATTTTTTTTCTTGTAGGAAATAACTTCACACGATTTGACCAGAATAATACTCACACTATGGCTTCCAAAAATACTCGTATCCATACCCATGTTATACCAAATTTCTAAAACTTAGGGATGCATATAACTGACTCAAATACACCCCCTAAAAATCAGCCACTTCACACGTTTGTTATAGAAATCATCCTCGTCCAAAACTATGTAAAAGATTATTTAATAAGGCAAACATAATCCCTACAATTTTGCATAACCCACGACTTCTTCCAAAAATATATCAAACTGTTGTCACGTAAGGAGACAAACAACTGCTCATCACGTGATGATTTTCTTCTTTTGCTAGAATCAAGTCGTGAACCAATGCTTCTAATCGAAATCTTGTACCATGATTCCTGATGTGATCGTGATAGTATAGTGATAACTAGATTACGTTATAGGGTAAATTAGAAAATTACCTTTAGGAAAAAGTAATAGACTAATATTACCAAAGACGAATTCAATTAAACACGTTGGTGAACCAAGTTCGTTGTACACGAAGATCTTATGAATACGAGACGTTTTGCTTTGATTTGGACAATTGATTCAAATTGGTTGTCGATTTTTAAACTAAAAATTAAATCTACCAATTTTAAACTATTCAAAATTATCCTAAAGTGCATGAATCGTAAATCCCAAAATTATTTAAATCAAAAACAATTACATAAAATTAAAACTATTTAAAATTTAAACTATTTTGAAAATCTATAAAAATAATTCTATTTAATTAAAAATGACTTTTAAACTAGTATTAGAAATCTAATTAACCTTTTTAAACTAATAAACTTTATTAAAAATTACTTTTGAACTTAATCTATTTTTTTCTTTAAAAAACTAATTTTATTTAAATCTAAAATTATAAAAATCTAATTATTAAAATAAACTAATTAAACTTTTTAAGTTAATAAAAACATTTTTTTTCTATTTTATTAAGAAACTGATTAATATTTTAAAAACTTAAATTTACTTAAATAAAGATATTAATAAAACTTTATTAAAAGCTGAAACTTAATTAAATGTAACTTAAATTAAAATCTGCCAGAATAGTAATACTATATTAATTAAGTAACGGAAAGTAAACACAAAAGAGCATTGAGCTCAGATGGATAACACGCAATGCTCTTACCCTTGAGGTCAAGGGTTCGAGTCCCACAAGGAAATCATTTTTTTGATTAATATTTTTGACAGTAAATTGTTTGGAGTCAAAGGAGGTGACTTTTTGTGCTAATTCTATTGAAAGATTGATAAGGATATCAACCCTGAAGCTATCAGATTAGTTAATCTGATAGCCTTTTACATCCAACAAATGATAAAAAGGAGCTAAATAACTTGTAAAAAAACGCAAGAGATTAAATCAATTTAGCTATCCATAACCACCAGCTAAAATGAACAAAATCAGATTAATCCTATCACTTACTAGCAGACTTATCAAGACAATATAAGCAGACAGTGCAACAAAAATTTAACATACAAAATAGAACTTTATCAAAAATTCAAACATTCCAAATCATTTTAGTGAAAACTTAGAGCATTCAGGAAAAAGTAATGCAACAAAATACCCACAGATGTGCAGAAAGCTATAAACCAACTTATAGAAAGCTAATTTCATTCAAATAAAACAAAGATCAGTTAAAACAAAAAGATCCAGATAAACTCAACAAATAAGCAGTACAAATGAAAAGTAACTAGAAGAAAATCTATCAGCAACTAAAATGTAAAAGCAGACTAAGATTTTCATTAGATCAGATCACATAAAGGTACATTTAAGCAGTAACCAATAATAAAAATGACCCAACAGAATCGTGTAATATCAGCTTCAATCAAACAATATCAGTTAAAAAATGTTAATATCTAACAGACTGATAATTATCAAAGCTTAATTTACAAACTCATAACTCAAATGAACATTTGACAATCTAGCAGATTAAGGCATAAGAACAAAATAACAAGCTAAACCACTGAATGAGCTCAAATTAACAGATCAAAATAATCATCATAACATATTAAACATTAAAATCATAATAAATAAAATTCATTCATAGCACTAAACAGATTCATAAACATAAAAAAATAAAATAAAAGAAAGTGAAACCTTTTGGAGTAAGCCTTTGAGACGAAGGTCAGCGCTGAGCTGCCTTAAGAACCGGAAACGAACCACCATTTATCATCAAACGAACACCAATGAACCACTAAATATCATTCGAACATAACATCTCGAACCAAGCTGATTTGATTTAAATTTCTTCTAGTGGGAAAAAACTATAATCCCAATTTTACTCAATCACTTAATTAAAGCTATTATTTAGCCCAATTAAATAATATTATCAGTTATTAATATCAAAATTATTAAGGTTGCAAAGACAGTAATTCAAAAGATTAAAGACAGGAACTCAAAAACTTTTAAAACTAAACTTTTCATTAATTCAAAGTAACATTACATTATCGAAAAGGAGATTACAAGCCTACACTAATTTTAACATAATAACATTAAAAATAAAAAAGGGATAAATGAATTACAGAAACTAGGGGGTTTTTATAGCCATCCCAAGGCTTGTTGAGGAGCGAATATTCGGATCTTCAAGAGAATATTCCTTCTTCATTTTGACCCTTAGATCTTTATTCTCTCTCTTGTTGTTGATCGGAGGGTTGATAAGGCACAACTAGCACACGTACTGCCAACGTGGCATCCGTTTGTGCTAGTTGTGTTTCTTTGATGCAGAGGTGTCTCTCAATGATTGGATGAGTGGGGAATTTGAGGTGTCTTGACCAGTGAATCTTTGCCACGTATCATAGCCTCTCCATCATTCTCTTCCTTAAAATTGGGGGATTTAATTCCCCCACACTTGAATCACACGTGGGAATAATAGCCCTTTTTTAATTTGATGTTTAAGTGAATTAGGGTTTTTTGAACAGTAACTTTTGTGCCCGGTTATTCTTTGAGGTTGAAGGAGATGGGGGATAAACATAGGAAAGAACGAAGGGTTTTTTTATTTGTGTGGGTGAAAACGTGAGGTGAGTGGGATATAAATGAATAATAGTAAAATATGTGGTGGTGTTTTTATTCATTCGACTAAATGAAATGAATATAAATCGTTTCCCAAAAGACTTTTAACCCTAATGGGTTTTTACTTGAGCCCAAACTAATTTCCACTTGTGCAATTGGGCTTTTTAAAACCAAAGTTATTTCATCCGTTTCTTTTCTAATTTGGGCTTTGACCCAGATTTTAACCACACTAAATTGATAATTTCTGTAATGGGCTTAAAGGCCCATTAAGCCATTGTGGGACCTACTTGGCCCATTTCCTTCTTAAATGATTCAATCCACTAAAATCGAGCTAATTTTTGGCTTCGTCGATCTTTTCTTCAAACTCGTGCCGGTTTTTGTCGGTTTTCGCGATCTTTGGTACCTACACACATTAAAACAAGAAACATACAAATACAAGACATTTTTGATACATTTTATGTATTTTAAGTTGTTTTATGATACTATTGATATGAGTAAAATCACTCATATCAAATTCCCCCTTGCTAAGCAATTGTCGTGTCCTCATCCAATGATAAAATAAAACATTAACTACACCATTATTCAACTTTTGACTTTTTATTTTGTAAATACATAATGTATTGCTTTCATTATTGAAAAAATAACTTTAAGGATCATAAAACTCAAATAGATTCATCGTCCCCGACGTTTCACTTTTCCATGTCAAGTGCAAAAACAAGATCATTGTCAATCATAAGCCCCAAGATTAAACCAACTCATACAAGTAATTTGTGTTAAACTCAATCTCCTATTATTCCTAATTGTATCTCTAGATTTTATTTGTCATTCACCCAAAGGCTCATTTGACTTTATTTGATATTTATAGTCCAAAAATGAAGGCAAGAACGGTGTAAACTCAACACTCAAAACCTAAGCTCGACTTCAAAAACCGTTGTCACTAAAGAAAGCCCACATCAAGGATAACTTAACACGATTTAAGGATAAATCCCGGACCTGAAATTTGGCTAATATGGCTACTTAAAGCAACAATAAAAACCTCCAAAGTCAATTATGACCTTATTAATGGAGTTAGCAACAAGCACATCATAACACCTTGTGGCTCTTTAAGATGTAATTGTGCTCCTTATTTAAAATCCACACTGTTGGAAATACGTTTTACGTATTTATGAAGGATCGGTCGCTCCAACGATAATTATGTAATGGGCTCGTGATCTACTTAGTAATTGTATAGTCCATATAGCCCACATGTAGGGTGGGCTATATATATCCCCTCCTAGCATGTTAGGAGGGGTTGTTCATTTTTCATTAATCATTATTAATCTTTACTTTCTCTCTCTACTTTTCTCCCTTCTCTCATTTCTCTCTCTACTCCATCATCTCCCTTCTTCATCTTCTTTATATTAATCAACCATCTTTATACATCTTTCTCCTATCCAACTCTCGATTCAACAACATCGAATCACAAACACCTCTCGTCCAACAAAAAACCACCCACCCTCGACGCCTAGACCCTTGAACCCCTCACTCTATCGGACACCCATAACACCACCCTCACCCTCGAATTCCTCAAACAAAAACCAAAACTCACAAGACCAATAAACTTCTCAACTCTTTCACACAAAACTCACAAGACCAAAACTGAACACATTCTCTCAACTCACAAAATCAATACTTGGACTCGACTCAAATCAAAATCTTTTCTCAACTCCGATTCCCCAACACCACAAAAACACAAACCTGACCAACTTCACTCAGACTCTCACTCATACACCCTCCGTCTCAAATTCCATCAAATCTTCCGAATGAACGAAACTTCCGAATGAACGAATCTTCCGAATGAAGAAATCTTCCGAATGAACCATTTCAAACATAACGGGACCAGACTCGACTACTCTTCTTTTCGAACACACAAACACACAGACTCTCACAAACAACTCTCACTCACTTAACAAAAACACTCTTCTCTCGTCTCGTTTCGAACAACACACTCAGACCCCCTCACAGTCACGACCAACATCTCTCGTCTAAACAAACAGACTCTAACCCAAACCCAAAATCCAACCATTTTTTTTTACCCACCCTCGACCATTTTTTACAGACTCAACTAAACCCACCCAATACACTCACACTCGAACCAAGTCCAGTCTCTTCACACCAATGACTGGACTCTCAACAGCCTCGAACATCTCTCAAGACTCGACTCCATATCACAAACACCCTCGACCTAAACCTCGACAACAACAAATCCACACACCCATTTAACAAAACCCCCTCGAACATCACTCGACCAACTACACCCTAACACTCTTTTCATTTACACCAAAACAACTCCCTCACCCTCGACTCCAGACGCAACCCTCACACCCTCTTTCTCGACAAACGAACCTCTCTTTCTCAACAAACGAACCCGATCTTTCTCAAATCTCTCGACAAACGAACCTCTCTTTCTCACCCTCGACTCCCTCACCGAAACCCTCAACTAAGACTCGACCTAAAACAACCTGATCTCAGAATCATTTCGTTTTGCATGCATAGATCAATTAAGATCTAACACGAAAACGAGTTTTTCATCATCGATCAATCAATCAAAGAAAAACATCACTTGACAAGAATGACTCGACAGATGAGAGAGACTACGATTAGACGATAAACAAAACCTTACCCCTGACCCTTATACAAGATCTTGACGTAAAAACTAGTTCTTCGTGACTATTAATTGGTTATAAGCAGCTCGATTCAAGGGTATGTGGTGTGTTTGATTCGTTGTGGATTAGGTCGATCAATATAGATGAGATGAGATTAGATATTTGAGATTGAAGAGGTGGTTTTTGGGACTGCGTTTGTGAGGAGAGAGAGAGATAAGGTATAGACGGAGGTTACAATGTGAGAAGGAAGATAAGAGTTAGTGTTCTTTAAGGGTCAATTTTTTGTTTTAATTCTATCCCAAGTGGGATACACGTGTACTATTAAGGGCTGAAGATACAAAGATGTCTGCGTTTTGTGTCAAACGAAGAGAGACAAATAGACATTATTTTGGGGCGGAGTTTACGAAGAAGTTACCTTGAAGACAGAAGGCCACGTTTTGTTTCTATTTGTGATACACGTATTTCAGTTTTTGTGATTTTAGATTTTGTCTTTTAAAGTTAATTTATTTTTTAAGGGATATATATCAGTTTTGTTCAATAAATCAGACGTTTTTCATATTTTCAAAAATATATCCGATTTTTTTTTAAGTTTTTTATAAAATCAGATTTTTCTATTCTTGTTTTTCTATTTTTTGTTAAGTTTATTTTTATAAAATCAGATTTTTAAAGTTTCAGATTTTTATTTTTTGTTTAAGTTTTTTTTAAAGTTAAATTTTTTTTAGTTTAGTATATTTTGTTTATTAATTTTTGGCAAATCGTGTTGAGGCGGGTATTTTAAAAGTATTAACGTGAAAAAATATTTGACGGGTTATAAGTTTTTGTGGCCGGATTTGACGACAAAGTGACGAGTCAACGTGACGGGATTTATTTTTAGCGACTACGGATTTTTGATCGGGTTTAATTCATAATCGTTTGAGCCGACAACAACTTTTGAGCCGAGTCGAATTGAAAAATCCTGAAAACAACAACATCCGCATCATTTTTCCTCGATTTTCAATGGAATCGTTAAATTCGACACTTAAAGAGGGAGACTTGCATCGAATGCAAAACAAAGTTAGGAAAAGTGGCATCACTTCATTTCAAATGCTTCAGTCTCATCTTGTCACTCTTTCGAGGATTCAAGGAGGGAGCGAATTTGTGACAATCTTTGGACAAGATCATCATATATTCATCGACTCAATATTCACCACTTTGACCCAACTCGCCGAGAAACTCAACCATGAAAACTTTAATCACTCTGCATCCGCACTTGCATATAAGACTCTTGTGACACAACTCACGCCTTTCCTCCAATTCAATATCATCATGTCTGAAAGTTCAGTGATTTGCCAATCATTTCTTCGAGATACACATACCGAGCTTCGAGTTTTCCGTGATACAATATTGAAACTCATGACTTCGGTCTCGTCTTCGATTTATGAAAGATCTCGACTTCAGCAAGCGTATGATAATGGAGTGCAAGAATCAATGACGCAGATGCAAGAGGAGAATGGTCATACGGTTGAAAACTTGGAGCCTATCGATGCCAAGAGCACGGAATCAGGAGGACAACATGATACCAGTGGCACGTCAGGGAATGTTCACGAGATCTCTTTTGCTGACACCTTACCCGTTTATGACGAAGCACCTGCAAACATGGTACAATGTAATGTTGTTTATGATGTATATGTTGATGATATGCCGCATATTGAGAATTCTGAACCTAATTATGACAAACATGGGATGGAAACGAGTGATAGCAATACCACTTCTGATTCATCCGATGTAAGTCATCATGGGGGAGAGATTGTTCAGAATGCTATAGTACATCATGATATGTGTATTATAACTGCTTCATTGACTGCTTCTGATTCCAAGATTAGAGAGCTCGAAACGATTGTAGCTCAACAATCAAAAGAGCTTGAGGATGCCAAAATTGAATTTTCAAAGAAAACGAACAAATTTGAAACATATTTTGAAAAACTTGAAAAATCAAATGTTGTTCTTGAAAGAAAATTGGATCAAAAAGTGTTAGATTCTAAAGCTGAAAAGGATAATCTTTTGAAACAGATTCAACTGCTTGAGTCTAAATTGGCATCCCAAGATAGAGTGCTTAAAGAGAATGAGACATTAAAGGCTCAAGTACAGGAAAAGGTCTTTGCTATAGCCGCGTTGAAAAACGAGTTAAGGAAAAATATAGGACCTAGTGTGGACACTAAGCTTGAAAAACCATCAATCTTGGGGAAACCGCCTACAAATCAGTTTGTCAGACAACCTACTGCATTTAGATCCGAGCGACCACAATCCTCGAGACCGCGGTTTGCCTCTCAAGTTGATTTGGTTCAGTTTCCTAGACCAGTCACTCCAGCAACTAGGCCCAATGTGATCAAAACAGCATTAGCAAGATCTAATCAGATGATTGCCCCTAGTTTCCCTAAAAATACCAAGACCACGTCTAGAACTAGTTCAAATGACGTTTGCCATAAATCTAATCTTAGGGAAGCTAAGCAAAAGACACATGTAAGAGATAGCAATGTCAAACCTAGTCAGATGCCTTCTAGATTACCCAACACTGCTCACCGTAGCATGTCATCTCCTAGGAGGATCGATCAATCATCTAGGAATTACTCAGACATTAAATATGCTACTTGTAAAACATGTAGAAAATGTGTCTTTACGGCAAATCATGACTCTTGTATCAAAAAATTGCTTAATGAGGTGAACTCCCGTGCTAGACTTAAATCCCAGTGGGTAGCTAAAATCAAACCCGTTGGCAAAATGTGGCGCCCCACTGGAAGAACTTTCACTCTTGTAGGAAACGAGTGCCCTTTAACTAGGATAGTCTCTGATTCTACGAAGACTACTAGGGAGGAAATTGCAAAGGATGATACATCACTTAAGCCTGAACTTAAGGTTTTCTATAAAAGGAAACGTTTGCCAACTAAGACAAGTGAATCATCCCCTCAGGCCACCTCTGACACAAGAAAAGAAAACCGTGAACCCCCACGTGCTTCTAAAATAGATATCTCTAACCCATGCAAAAGTATACAAACTCCTAATGAGAATGCAGGTACCAAAGTTGATGTTCCAAAAGAACGAAGCGGTCCAATCGTTGTATACCGTTCAACTAAGGACACTCTTAGAGTTGTTGAAGAAGCAGATGTCGGAAAAACAAGTGTCTCAGGGGATTCATGGCTAAGCTCACAAGGACTTATAGTCATATCACAGACTGTCACTCGCTCATCAAAGAAAGGAAAGTTTATCGCCGGTGATAAACTTATCCTAACAACAAGAAATTCATTTTTCTCGGGCATGAGCTTATATCAAAAACATTCCAAGTTTTTAAGCTCATGCACAATGGCTCCTCGTTAAATGACAGACGATGACCCGGACTTCAGAGACAGGGAAGTTTATCTACGCAACGATAACTTACCCTCTTAACAAGAAATTAAGTTTTCTTGGACACGAGCTTATCCTAAAACCATTCAAAGGTTTTAAGCTCGTGTATAAGGCTTATAGATAAATGAAAGTCTATAACCCGTTCTTCAAAGGCAGGAAAGTTTATCGCCGATGATAAACTTATCCTTACAACGAGAAATTCATTTTTCTCGGGCATGAGCTATTAATAAAAACATTCGAAGTTTTTAAGCTCATGCACAATGACTTACAGTTAAATGTCAGACTGTAACTCGAACTTAAAATAAAGGAAAGTTTATCTTTTATGATAACTTATCCTCTTAACGAGAAATTCACCTTTCTCGGTCATGAGCTTGTATCAAAACATTCGAAGTTTTAAGCTTAGAAAGGAAAGTGTAACTTTTAAATAAGAGAACTTTTCCTCGTAACGAGAAATTAACCTTTCTCGGTCATGAGCTTTTCGTTAAAACAGTCAATGTTTTCAAGCTCATGAACACGACTTCTAAGTAAATGTCAGCTTAGGACTCGTTCTTCAGATAAAAGGAAAGGATATCGCCGATGGTAACTTATCCTTGCAACGAGAAGTTTACAACTTCTCGGACTTGAGCTTTCCTAAGATATTCCAAATCTTAAGCTCAAGTAATTGGTTTTCAAAACTTTGAACACAATTTTTCAAGAATTTCTCAAAAGGTTTTTCTAAATCTTTCAAAATTGTGTGTTTAAAAATGTTTTGATAAAAAGAGCATGTCTTCTGGAATCGATAATATTTACGAACCTAGAAATGTCATTCAATAATGACACGGGGTTGTAAATAAAGTTCGAGCAGAAGTTTAAAAGATTTAAAACATGCTCCATATGGTTTACTATTATTTCCGATAGTAACCCGCTTTTCACTTTGAAGTCAAGCATTTCACCGGAAAGCTTTGACTTCAGAATCCGAAGTTATCAACTCCACAATCCAAAGTTCGTTGCAATTGATATCTACATACTCGACGATGCGACTACTCAAACGGTGACTACAGCTCTTTCAATAGAACACGAGTCAACAATTGAGGGGGAGCAATTGTCCAGCATTCAGAATCCTTGATGCCGAGAGTGCCAAGTTCACATATTGGGGTCAAGACAACGATATCAATCACACACATGGAGTCAAGAGATAACTTCAGACGTGACGAGGTGACCAACATTCGTGAACAAGAACCATGTGAATCTTTCATATGATGTTCTCCATCATTCAGGTCCAACCTCGTAAATTGCTAATATTGTGAATACATTATCATATATGATCTTTGCACGTGTTAAATACCTTACACTTGTGTTTAAAAGGTATTTAATTTACGTTTCAAGTAGACCCTCATTAATTTGAGGGGGAGCTTGTGTAACTCATGAAGATAATTGGATTTGCATTTTACTTCCCAAATTTTCTTATAATGCTATTAAATCAATTGATATTAAAAACATCGATTGGGTTAATATTTTTAATATGGGGGAGAAAATGTGATTTAATATGGGATATGATCAATCATAAATGGTTTGACTTAACGTGATAGCTCATCCCGACATGTGCAAAATGTTTTCGGATATCATGGCATATGTTAAGGGGGAGCAAAATGGATTTGCACTTCAAAATGGATTTCATGGTGACATACACTTACCCAAAAACATCTCTATTCACGACGGTGAAGATTGTGGTGACATAAGGATGGTAGGATAGGTTAAAGTCCAATGATTTCTCTAGAACCGGAGGAATCTTCCCAAGGACATTCCATAGCTAGAAATAGTAGTCCTTAGGAAAGATGGAGAAAGATTGTGAACGTAGCTGAATGCCGACCAAGTACTTAAGTTAGCACTGGAACAATCACAACAAGGTGCTAGTGATGACGTATTGGTAAGCATTGAAGGGGTTGAAGAATGAAAAAGAACTGTAAAGATAAAGGGTGTAAAGAAAGAAGCCCTCCTTACAACTTAGGCAGAAACCGGGTCAATACATATGCTATTAAGATCATTGTTTAATGATTCTTAATATTGAAGACAGACATCATGGACCCAGTGATGCAATGCACAACCCATCCCAGCTAACTCAGATATCTCTCAAAAGATATTTGTTTTAATCACACGGAGACAACGCATTATCTATTGATTTATTCACTCCGAATAAATTGGTATTGAAAAGGTGGCACTCCTCTCCAGCCTCCGATTACTAAAAATCCAAAATGCACGATCGAGTCTAGAGTCATTTGAGATCATCAAATATCTCATTAGGACACACGTTCATATTTCCTTGCTTCTTCACACACTGTGAAAAGTAAGAAAGATCTTAAGAGTCCTACGCAAAATCTTCATGATCTTGCCTGAACATCCGAGTAATACGAAAGTATTTACAATGAAGATGGAAATCCTTCTTGAGCGAATATCAAAAAGCTCATGGTAGGTGACTTGTGCGATTCTTTATGAATCGAACTTGTGATAACTGGAAAGTAACAGTGGTTTAATTCTTAAATGAATTTAAACACGTTCCAGACCTCTACGCAATATCTTAGTTATCTTGCCAGAACATTCAGAGTAATACTATTAAGTATTTACAGTGACGAATGGAAATCCTTCTAGTGTTAACATCAAACAGCACTTGGTAGGTAACTTGCAAGATTCTATATGAATCAAGCTAGTGACAACTGGAAAGCAACGACGGTGCGGTTCTTAATTGAACTTCACTTGTTCCAGGAACATGAATTGACGGCTTCAAATCATGCGGATAAGATTATCCAAATGATTCACTTTTTACGTTCGCAGTCAGCTTTGGACGGTCGAGTAAAGAGAACGGGTTTACCCGCGAAATCTTGTCAAGGAGGTTCTTTATTGAAACTACCTACCACAAGTACGATATTTAATATCGTCCAACGGTCTTTACCGACCGGAGGTAAAATGCTACCGAATTAGAATGAAATGTTCAAGGCCATTTCATCCGTGTATATTGTTTGTTGCTAACTGTCTTATGCAGCGTAACAAGAAGGTGGCATTGCGGTGTACAATCCAGAAGAAGTCGTCACCACATGCTTATACTACATACAATTAGTACTTCAACAAATTCAAGAAAGCCTGAAGGTCAAGTCTTCCGCTGTATCAAACTCTGAAGCTTTCAAGAATTTAAAAGTATAAGTATGTGGAACATGAAGTCACGAAGAGGCAAATATCACAAGTGAAGAATGCACAAGGTCAAGGCAAGGAAACATGCTCAAGACTAAAGTCAAAGATCACATCAAGCATATTCACAAGAACAAGATCGAAGACTCAAGCATAGATGCTAGGTTTAAGATTTTGTAAAAAGATGTGACCTCCCTTAGGTGAAGATTGTTGGAAATACGTTTTTTCCCAATAAAGTCTCGGTCACATCTTAGTTAGCATAGATCACGAGATATAGACTATTTAGAACTTTGTCTCTTGGAGCGACCTCCCTTAGGGGGAGATTGTTGGAAATACGTTTTACGTATTTATGAAGGATCGGTCGCTCTAACGATAATTATGTAATGGGCTCGTGATCTACTTAGTAATTGTATAGTCCATATAGCCCACATGTAGGGTGGGCTATATATATCCCCTCCTAGCATGTTAGGAGGGGTTGTTCATTTCACATTTTTCATAATTCATCTTTACTTTCTCTCTCTACTTTTCTCCCTTCTCTCCTTTCTCTCTCTACTCCCTCATCTCCTTCCTTCATCTTTCTTATATTAATCAACCATATTTATACATCAAATCCATCTAATCCATCATGTAGAATAGGCCAAAGATCGCGTAGACCTTCACACACCCTAAGGATCCTTGGACAAAAATAAGGGAATTGACATCACCATCCCACCTTACGGATCATGATGATGAAGCAATTTTTATTCAACACGCCACTTGACATACACCCTAAGGCTCTAATGACAAGGTTAGTGCTACATGACTCCCACCCGAAGGCTCCTAGAGAACATGTTTTTATTTATTCTTCTTATTAATATGATATTTATAGTAAGCCAAATTTCCGTAATCCCATGATCAAAAGTCCATGACGCTGACACCCTTAATGTGTTCTCACTTTAATTACAAGGGAATAAAAAGAAGGAGTTACGAGTTAAGATATCAAGCCTAAACCGCTAAAAACTTCATTTATTAAGCAATTATTATTCAAGCGTGGAAAGTAAATACGAGGAGATTAAATCAAACACAAAAATACTTGCACAAAGAAGAATTTAACCTTAGAAACTTATGATTGAACTCTATCATCTCTTGTTCTCCATATTGTAAAATTTCAAAAATGTGAAATCAATGGATACTTAGCCTATTAAATTAAAGTTTTGGGTTTTCAAGTCATCTATAGGATCTTGCATCTTATTATACTTTTTCAAGTTTTAGATTTGCGTTTTAAAGTTCCCTTGATAGACGAATTTCTAGGATCAATTATAGGAACTTGCGAAAAGTTCTTGTTCTTAACTCGTATGAATTAAGACTTTCGCGTTTTAAAGCTCCCTATATAAAAGCCTAGCAAAACTTAATTCAAATACGTTAAGGAAAAGCTAAGGTTAAAAACCGAGTCGAGTCAAAAACTATTTTTATTTTCACCAACGGAAAGCCTACATTCATGTCAAAAGAACTTATTTTCTTTATTAAAACTTAAAAACAACACTAAAAATTTAAAATTTTATTGAAAAATGAGAAAAACACATACGTTTAAACACGACAAAAGCAATTGCAAGCGATTATATCGATTGACTCCCCCATGCTAAAACCAAACATTTTCCTCAATGTTTCTTAGCTCAAGAGTAACACCCCTTGCTAAAACACGAAGAGTCTAATGCAAAATCCTAACATGGAAAGAGCACGCAAATCTATAAGCCGTTTATTAATTATGCCTCAAGATAAAACGTTAGTCGATAAAAATAAAGGGATAAAGAGTGTGCCCCTTTTGGCATTCAAAGAATGGAAGATCAAGTGGACCGGCAAAAACCGAACACGAGAGTCTTCAAATATTAGGGTCATACCTAAGATTCACAACACAACAAAACACGAGCACGAGCTTGAAAGATCAAGCCTTATTAGTGTTAGAAAATAGAAAGAAGATAGAATGTATGGGACTCCCCCACAAGGCACCTCGTTTTTGTTCACCGAGTCATGAGCTCGACTCGATCCCCGCATTCATTGGTCCTTAGGGAAAGTTTGAAGATCCGGGACAACCTCCGTAGGTATGTCCCCTCCAAAGTAATGTTTCACACGATGACCATTCACCTTAATGTTAGGCCCGTCTTTTTGAGCTAGCTCAACGGTGCCATAAGGGAAAACTTGTGCAATGGTGAATGGTCCGGACCAACGGGATTTAAGCTTTCCCGAGAAAATACTAAGTCTAGAGTTGAATAAGAGGACTTGATCACCAACATTGAAAATGCGGTTTTTGATCTTAGAGTCATGAATCCTCTTAGTCTTCTCTTTATAGATCAAAGAATTTTCATAAGCTTGATCCCTTAATTCACTTAGTTCATTCAATTGAACCTTGCGATGATCACCTGTGGTCCTCAAATCAAAGTTACAATGCTTAAGAGCCCAATACGCCTTATGTTCGAGTTCAATTGGAAAGTGGCATGCTTTTCCATGGACCAACCTAAATGGTGTACAACCAATTGGCGTCTTGTAAGCCGTACGGAAAGCTCACAATGCATCATCCAATTTATCCGACCATGAAGTGCGATTTTCACCAATAGAACGCTCCAAAATCCTTATAAGAGCTCGGTTTGAAACCTCCACTTGACCACTCGTTTGAGGGTGATAAGCCGTAGAAAGTAGATGAGTGACACCATATTTCTTTAGAACTTTTTCAAATTGTTCATTACAAAAATGGGTCCCACGATCACTTATAATAGCCCGCGGAGTTCCAAACCTATCAAAGAGTTATTTCAAAAAGTTCACCATAACTCGAGCATCATTCGTGGGCAAAGCCTTAGCTTCAACCCATTTAGACAAATAGTCCACGGCTACGAGAATGTATTTATTTCCTTTCGAAGATGGAAACGACCCCATAAAATCGATCCCCCACATGTCAAAGATTTCACAAACTTGAATACTGTTTTGAGGCATTTCATCCCTTTGTGAGTTCTTTCATTGACGTTGACAAGCATCACAAGTCTTGATCAAGTCTTGGGCATCACGATATATGGAAGGCCAAAAGAAGCCGGCATCAAAGACTTTCTTCGCGTTGGCGTTAGCACCATGATGTCCCCCGGTGGGTCCCTCATGACAAGATTTAAGGATATCTTGAGCTTCTTTGCCAAACACGCACCTACGAATCACTTGATCCGCGCACACACGAAACAAGTAGGGGTCGTCCCAAAAGTAGTAGGAGATATCCTTGAAAAACTTTCGTTTTTGTTGGGACGACATACCCTTGATCACAAACTTCCCCGCATGGTAATTTGCGATGTCCGCAAACCATGAGGTACTATCATCACCACGAAAAGCAATCATACCAAGCGTCTCGAGAGGAAATGTTTCATTAATTTCCTTGTTCTCTCGATCGCTTTGGTGAGGATTCTCAAGTCGAGATAAATGATCGGCCGCGAGATTCTCGGCTCCCTTCTTGTCTAGAATTTTGACATTAAATTCTTGGAGGAGAATCCACCGGAGCAACCTCGGCTTTACATCTTGTTTATTAAGAAGATATTTGATAGCCTATTGGTCCGTATACACTATGGTTTGAGACAAGACGAGATATGGTCTAAACTTTTCAAAAGCATACACAACGGCAAGTAACTCCTTTTCCGTTGTAGTGTACTTTGTTTGAGCATCCGTCATAGTTTTACTAGCATAGTGTATAGGCAAGAAATGTTTTGACTTACGTTGCCCCAAAACCGCAGCTACCGCATAATCACTAGCATCACACATAATTTGAAAAGGTAGATCCCAGTCCGGGGCAACTAAGATTGGAGATTCGATTAACTTCTTTTTAAGCATCTCAAAGGCTTGAATACACTCATCCGAAAAGATGAAAGGGGTTTCTTTTTCCAAAATATGGGTCATAGGCCGAGCTATCTTAGAGAAGTCTTGTATAAAACGTTGATAGAAGCCGGTATGGCCGAGAAAACTCCTTACTCCCTTAACGGTGGTGGGTGGAGGCAATTTGGCAATCACGTCGATTTTAGCCCTATCAACCTCAATACCGGCCTTAAAGATCTTATGTCCTAACACAATCCCTCTTTGCACATGAAGTG
Organism: Glebionis coronaria; assembly: GCA_025667525.1. Classification (NCBI taxonomy): domain Eukaryota; kingdom Viridiplantae; phylum Streptophyta; class Magnoliopsida; order Asterales; family Asteraceae; genus Glebionis; species Glebionis coronaria. The sequence goes on from JANFOE010002394.1 coordinate 180,317, forward strand.
ACATTTTTCATAATTAAGCACAAGATTCGTTTCCTCACAACGTTGCAACATTCTTTCAAGGTTAGAGAGACATGAAGTGAAAGATTCCTCAAAAACCGAAAAGTCATCCATGAAGACTTCCATGGTTTTCTCGATCATATCATGGAAAATGGCCATCATGCACCATTGGAACGTCCCCGAAGCATTGCATAGTCCAAAAGGCATGCGACGATAAGCAAATGTTCCATAAGGACAAGTGAATGTGGTCTTTTCTTGATCACGAGGGTCAATGGGTATTTGGAAATAGCCGGAAAATCCATCCAAAAAGCAATAGAAATCATTCCCCGCTAGTCTCTCTAACATTTGATCCATAAAAGGTAATGGAAAATGATCCTTCCTAGTGGCATCATTAAGTTTCCTATAGTCAATACAAACACGCCAACCGGTCACAAGTCTAGTAAGAATCAACTCATTATCCTCATTAGTAACAACCGTCATTCCTCCTTTCTTTGGAACACAATGCACGGGGCTAACCCATGGACTATCCGAGATAGGGTAGATCATTCCGGCGTCTAGAAGTTTAGAGACTTCCTTTTTGATCACCTCATGAATCTTTGGATTGACCCTTCTTTGATTTTGGATAGCGGGTTTATAATCATCCTCTATTAGAATTTTATGAGTACAAAATTTTGGATCTATACCCTTAATGTCGGAGATTTTCCATGCAATGGCCCGTTTATGTTTCTTAAGCACTTTGATAAGTTCATCCTTTTCGTTTTCCTTTAATCCCTTAGCAATAATTACCGGTAACTTATCCGATCCTTCAAGAAAAGCATACTCCAAATGAGTGGGTAATTCCTTAAGTTCTAATTCGGGTGCTTCCTCAATAGATGTTTTCACTTTAGTCTCATGTTCATTCACAACTTTTAATTCCATAGTTGGTGATTCAAAAGGATCCATATTCAACAATTTTTCAATCAACGCAATATCTCCATCGGGATCAAAATTCTCACTATCAAACTCACTAGGATCAAATGGTGTGCTAAGGTAATCATCAATTTCCTTTTCAATTTTTGAATAACCATTATTCTCAAGCTCTTCAAGAACGAAGTCACCTCCCTCAAATGGAGTGAGTGGAGGCTTAGCCGAAGAGATAATAGGATTCGAAGAAGTGGGATTGCCACTTTTAGAAGAAGCCGAGAATCCAAGCACTTCTTGAGAATATTCTTCACAAGTAACATCAATCACATCGATTTGATTAATTGATTCCTCGTAATACTTGGAAGAAAATTTAGAGATATGACCAATATCAAACGTGATATTTTCATCATCAACTCTTAAAGTCAATTTCCCCGCTTTCATGTCAACTAAAGCACTAGCCGTCATCAAAAACGGTCTTCCCAAAATTAGTGGTACACGAGAATCTTCGGGATAATCGCAAACCACAAAGTCCGTTGGAAAGACGAGTTTCCCTACCTTGACAAACACGTCCTCGGCTATACCTTTTGGTAAGGCGATCGATCGATCCGCTAGCTCGAGAGTCATCTTAGTAGGTGTAAGCTCGGGAAGTGATAACCTTTTCCACACGGAAAGAGGCATCAAATTAATGCTAGCACCAAGATCGGCTAAAGCTAAGCATTCTTCCATATTAGGGAAATCACATGGTATCACAAACTTGCCCGGGTCTCCAAGCTTTTTGGGAAGCTTTTGTGTAAGAACCGCGGAACAATTAGCATCTAAAGATGTAGACACTTCAACCAATTTCCCTTTATCATTCATCAATCTCTTAATAGTCGAAGCAAACTGAGGCATGTAAAGCAATGCATCCGCGAAACTAACATTAATATAAAGATTCTTAAACATCTCTAAAAAAGTAGTCATTTGAGCATTAGACTTTTCGCGGAGCTTCTCTTGGTTAAGTCTCGAAGGGTAGGGTAGTGTGGGTTTAGTCTTCGGAAGCTCGGGTTCCGGAATAGGCAATTGGTCTACCTTTGGTGGAATAGGAATTTCCTTTTCTTTAACCACCTCGGGTTCTTGCTCCACTTCCCTCACCAGAGAGGTACTCACATGTGGAAGCAAAGGTCCGTCTAAAGCTTTCCCACTACGTGTGGTTATAGCTTTCATCTCACCCTTCGGGTTTGGAATGGTATTGCTAGGTAAGACACCCGAAGACGAGGAAGGTTGACTCATAAAAGATTCAAACATCGAAAGCAATTTGTTTTGACTTTGCTCCATACTTTGTTGCATACGCTTTTTGATTGTAGTGTTTTACTACTCTTTAGGAAAAGAGCGTAAATAGCGGTAAGTATCGAGTGATGATTTTAGGAAAAAATCAACACTAATGACCCTTAATGGAATAAAAAGAGAGAAAGTTCGTTTCCCAAGGAGGTATATGTGTGTGATTTAACTTGTAATTGTTTGAGATTAATATTAAGAGAATGGGGATGAAAGGATGAAAAGACGGTTATGTTAAAATTACACTACGACGAAAAAGACGTAAACGAAAAGTCGTGAAAAACTACCCAAATTAAAATTTTACTATGACCAAAAACAAAATAAACAAAAGATAAAAGGCTAAAAAGAAGTTAAAATAATATAAATAAAGATAAAAATCCAACAAAAATATTTTAAAACCTTGTATTAATTAAATATTTAATTTTAAATGCTAATTAAAGCCCTAAAATTAAACACAACTAATAAAAATGTCTAAAATATGATTTTATTGAATAATTACTTAACTTATATTATTAGAAGACTAAAAAGTAATTTTCTAAAAATTAAAAGCTATTAAAACTATTTTTAAAACTCTAAAAATGATTTAAAATGATTAAAAACTAATTAAAATTAAAATAATTATAAAAAATTAATCTAAAAGCTATAAAATTATTCTAAAAATGGAAAAGGTCCTAATTATTGCTAAAGAATCTAGGAAAAATAAAAAATAAAGAAAAATAAAACTTTGAATTTTTAATAATAAAATAATATTAAAATAATACTAAAAATAAAAAGTTTATAAAATTTATTCTAAAAAATTTCTAAAAATCCTAAATAATCTAACTAAGAGAAAAACACAAATCAAAGTTCCTAAACCCTTTTTAATGATTTTATAAAAATGATTAAAGTTTATAAAAAACCTTAAAATAATATAAAATTAAAATTTAAAGTTTATAAAACCAAAACTAGATGTAAACCTCAAAATATTATTTTAAAAGCTAAAAATTAAAACTCTTTTTTCTATTTTTTAATGATTTTTCAAAATACGGCTAATAAATAAATGCTAGAAAATAATTTAATAAAGGGAAAATTTTAAAACCAATCGAGAAAAATCCTAAAGTCTAATAAGGTCCTAGGAAAAATCAAATAAGCCAAAAACACAAATTAAATAAGCTGGAAAAGATGGAAATAAGCTACGGCTTTATTAATAAGCTAGAAAGAAATAATAGGTTAAAAGAGTAATGAAATGAAATGAGAACGTAAAAAGCTATCTAGATTAACGGTAGAGCCCTTTACTCCTGAGCTGCAGGTCGAGGGTTCGAGTCTGTTACGGGTATGCTTTTTGCCAAAATTTTCTTTTTTATTTTTTCTTTTCCCAATCCAAACTGACACCTTATATGCTTCTAAACTCAATCCAATTCCACTTTTTAAACTAGATTAAGCCCAGGTTAAGTACAAAACGTGGACAGGTTGAATATTGAACACAAGCAGGTTTGCTTGTGTTCTTGCTTTTCTTCACAGGTGACAAAAGCACCAAGAGGAGCTTGGATGCCTTGTTTTGGTGGATGTTTGTTGGACAGGGGGGCACCCTTGTGCTCTTTGAAGCACAAGGAGTCAAGTACAAGTACAAAGCAGGCACTCAACTCAATCACAAATCACAATCAAAGCACTCACTAGCAAATTCAAGTTGCTGATGCACAAATGAGAGGTCTGTGGACTTAATGCCAAACAAAATGCACACTAATGAGATCCAATCTCTCAAATCTTGCACACAACCTTACAACCTAGTATAAAAATGAACTATAATCCTAATAAGCACTAACACTTAACAGAATTACAAGATCAAGCACAATTTTTCATGAAAAAATAAGCAGCAAAATTGATATGCAGATTTCTAGCTATGTTTTCACTTTTTATCACTCAAACTTGCTGAAAACCTGTTCTATTCTAAGCTATTACTAATATGCAACCTATCTCAATCCGTTTTAGTGACTTAAACACGTTTTCAACCACAATCAAGGAATTAGTACCCTGCTAAAACATGTATCCAAACACCACTTTAAATCTGTTTTCCAACTTCTAACAAACCAAAACACTTCAAAAACTACTCAAACTGATCCTAATAACATCTAACATGCATACCAACTCAAAAGAACTCAAATCAAACACCTTAACACACTGATAGCACCAAATCAAACAAATCCATGACACTTCACTTTTTCTGAAATTTTCAAAGAGGTAAAAAGTAGTTACCTTAGAACCCTACATCCAGGGTTCTAGTGGATGTAAATCCACCTCCCACAAGGCTGGAGGCCTGTGCAGATCAATGATCAACCAAATATCTTCCACCTGTTTAAGAACAATCAAAGAAAAGCAAGCACAAATACAAGCAATATATATTCTGTTCACTTTCTTTCTTTCTAAAAATCTTCCAAAAACTTTTAACACTTCTCAAAATGTTTTGAAACCACTATATTACCAATTACTAATGAACTCTTAACACCAAAAACCTGAAACAATTTCTTCCAAAAATTCTCAGATTTTCAAAGCCTTGAAATAATATTGAAACACAAAATTATTTCACCAATTAACAAATGGAACTCAGTTTCTCTTCAACAATAAACACCAACTTTAAGAAATCATAAAAAGGAATTAAATTGCTTATTTAACAAAAACCAACTTTTATATTAATTAAAAGGAATTACAAGATTAATTGAAGAAAAACTGGAACAAAGGGGTTTCACAGGTTGGACCTCCTTTTATACTACTCTCAGAACTCTCTAGAAGGCTTAAACACAAACCCTAATCTAAGAAAAATCCCAAATATGCCCTTGACGCGTTTTTGGTGTTGAGCTGTCAAATTTGATCCTGGACGTTCCTTTTTGCGTTGTGAGGAAGCAATAAATCATGGTTGTTGATTTGGGACACGTCACTTTGCTTGGGGACCAAGTAGCGTTCTGATTGGTTGAGAAGGAATTTGGGGGTGGGGTCCACAGTGAATGGGGTGAGGGTTTTATGCGTGGGATTTGTTTCTGTGTGTGTGAATCAAGCATGTGCAAAGTTAATTGCAATTTACCCAAGTTTTAAGTAAGGTAAAACCTGGGGGTGAAAAGGGTGTACAGTAAAAGTTTTGATCCGTATTTGGGGGAAAGAAGGTTGTTAGGCGCGTTTTTGAGTTTAAATGTTTCAATGTGACACCTTCAGCCCTTATCTTTTGGTATTTTTGGCAAAACACGTTTTCAGCCCATAAAAACTTGATTCCTTTGCTAATAACTTTCCCCTTTTTACACATTTGGCACAAACTTTTGGAAAAAGGTTTCAAAGGGTTGTTTTTGTCATTTTTGAATAATTCAAGGGCTGATCTTGGACAATCTTGATCTTCAAAGGTCTTCATTGTGTCTTTTACTTCATGAGGGACCATTATTGGCAATTTTGATTTGTTGAGGGACTAATCTTGCCATTTCTTCAAAGTTGAAGGACCTTTTTACAATTTTGACAAACTTAAGGGACCAAACTTGTAATTATTAATATACAAGGGTTTTAAGTGTCATTTCTTCATTCTTGGAGGATCAATCTTGTTTGTCTTCAAGTCTTCAAGGGTATTTGTTGAAAATTCCATGATTAGGGCCCGGTTCATTGTGCGTCTTCGTTTCTCGTGTTCGTTTTTCCTTGTATCTTGTGATCTTTTGTCTTTTTCACGATATCCATACCTAAAATACACAAGTAAACAAACACAAGCATATATATGGTATTTTATGACATTTTTGTGTATTTAAAGCCCGAAAAGAACGATGAGATCATGTATAAATGCCATCTCATCACTCCCCCATACTAAGCCATTGCCGTGCCCTCATGCAATGCTAGAATAAAGTATCTAAGCATTACCAAAGTTCAATTTTTATTAACCTTTATTGAAAAGTAAAAGACTTGCAACATACTACGAGAATGTGTAAAGACATAATGTATGATTTTCATCACTAAAAGGTGACTTTTAGGGTCAAAGAATAGAAACAAGTTAATGTCCCTTAGAGTAAACTTCGTCCTCCTTGATTGTCATACATTCCATGCTAAGTGCAAAAACCAGATCATTGTTGGTACAAGTCACAATGCTAACACTACTCATACGTCCAAATTGTGTAATACTTTTTCTCCCCGCAATCTTAGTTATTATAAAAGGAAATAGGTTACTAGCATTTTTTATCTATTTGTCATGGATCACAAGTGATTCATATTGACTTATTTGAGTAGTTATTAGTCCGAAAGCAAAGTAGAACGATTTGATCAATAGTTAGCCGAAGGGCAAAATCTTTTAAAACGGCTTCTCGTGTATCTCCTTAAGTTCATATCTTGGCATAACTCGTTTCACGATTTGAGACCTTTCTCGGACCGATATTTGGCATGTACTTCATACTTCAAATCTTGGGAAGACGTTCTTGAAATAATGGTCTTCTCTTCATATTTTGGAATTTCTTCACTTGACGTTTTTGAGAGATTCTTCATATTGGACCACGACTTCATCATTTTTCTTCAATCTTTACTTTGGATTTTGATATACAACGATCCGCCTCCTTTTCGGACTTGGATATATTTATCCTCATACCTTGTTAGGGTCTTTTTGGATAGACTTTCTCCATTCTTTAGGGGAGTAATAGCTTCTCGTCGTGTGTCTCGATCCTTCATATTGATTTAGGAATAATGATACTTCACATCATCTTTGGATCTTTAGCAAAAATAGAGCTCCTCATGCCTTGTTAGGGCCTTTTTGGATGATCGCCAATCTTCGCGTCCCGCTTCAATAAGTTATGCCTTGGCTATGAACTCTATTCAACCCCGAGCAAGTTTTAAACGATCTTGCGCTAGAGGCTAAGTAACCTTTCAAATCGTACGACCTTACTTATTGCAATTATGATTTATTCCTAATGCATTGATCTTATGGGAAGAAAAAGCCACAATTAAAAACATATGAGTTTTTGAGAGAACACTTTCATGTTCTACGTTTAGCATGATCACTTGTCTAACTCTATCATTTCTCGTTCTTCACTATATAAAGACCTCTAATTAAAGAGACTCGTGAATACTTAGCCATGCAAGTCAAAATTAAGCCAAATTTGGATTAGCTTTCATTAAGACTATATCAAATCAAAGTTTTGGGTTTTCAAGCCACCTATAGGGTCTTGCACTTTCTTGGACTTTTTCAAGTTTAGAGAATGCGTTTTAAATTTCCCTTGATAAGTGACTTTCTAGAATCAATTATAGGAACTTGCGAAAAGTTCTTGTTCTTAACCCGTATGAATTAAGACTTTCGCGTTTTAAAGCTCCCTATATAAAAGTCTAGCAAAACTTGAATTGAGCGGGTTAAGGAATGTAAATGGCTCCAAATGCCCATCAAGTCAAAAATTAACTCTTATTCTACCCATCGGAAAATATACATTCGTGTCTTAAAAACACTTATGAAATCTAAGAAAAATTTTAAAATTTGGCCATTTTTAGCCTTATTAGCAAAACAAAACATTGAAAGTTGGAAAACGTGAGGGCGTAGCAAAGCAAGTACCTATTCACCCCCCCATACTAAAAGTAAACATTGTCCTCAATGTTTCGAGTCTAAAGGTGGAGCACCCCCATACTAGAGACGAAGAGTCGAATGCTTAGGATCTAGCATGGAAAGGGTGATCAACAATATATCTAAAGCCGTTTATTAATTATGCTAAAAGATAATTGTTAGAACAATAAAGGATATGTCATGGATTCGTGAAAAACTTCTTCAAACGAACGATGGAGGCTCACGTAAACGAACACGAGAGTCTTCAATCGTAGATGATGATGATGATCTAGATAACACAATCACAAACAACCACGAGACAACGAGTTGGAAGGGTACAAGTCCCCTTATTAGTGATTAGTAAGCATAAAGATAAGCATGGGATCTCCCCCACGAGGCACCTCGTTTTTGATTACCGAGTCATGAGCTCGACTCGATCCCCTCAATGTGAACATTTAGGGAAATCATGGTATGGTCAATTTTTGATGGGGCTTACATGATGAACAAGGCCCAAAAAGCAACCGTTATAAAGGACTAAGTCCTTAGATGATGCAAAATACCGGGATCGAAAATGGCGTTCTCGTTTCCATTGGAAAAATAAATTAACGCCACTTCAACATGTGCCATAAACTCAATGAGTTTGAAGAAAAGAGATGAGAAGTAGAAGGGGGGGACAATTGGTAAGACAAACTTTCGAGCTACTCGAGATAGACTCGCACCAAGCAAATAGAAAGATTTTCCATTTATTGCATCGGTGGAAGACCGAGATTTCCCTTTACATGAAATTCCGGGATCGAATATCTCGTCCTCGGTGGACAAGGATGAGGGAACATAAGGGGCTTCCCCCATACTAAAACCACACAAAGCATCGTCAAAAGGAGTAGACGAGCTTGTAGCACTCAAAACACGTGGTGATGACGGAGTTAGATTTGTAGAAAAACCAATTAAATCACATTTAAGATCTTTTCCTTTGTTATCTTTTAAACTCTCCTTATGAAAACCCTTTTTGATTATGTCGAAAATATTCGGTGTTTCTAAGACGATGTTAGTCACACTAAAAATTCTCACATTTTGAAACCGTTTTGGTTTTGGTGGTGGCAAGTTCTCAAAACGTTTATCGACGAAGAAAACCTCCCCATCGGGGTCTACATATTCATCATCCGAAAGATCTTCCATAGAAACCGGCAACTTATCAACACTTTTCAAGAATGAATGTTCGAGGTGAGGCGAAGGATTTTTCGATTCAAGTATTGATGGTTTCTTTTTTGTAGGCTTTACACTCATAACCTCCACCGGCGGAGGAAATGGTAAATTGTTTTTGGCGACATTTCCTAAAACTCTTGGTGAAAATTCTTTGCAAACGACATTGGTTGAGTCACCATGGTTTAAAGTTGCAATAGAATAGACATGAGAAAGATTGGAGTTTTGTGTTGCATTGATGACAAGTTCTTCTTCATTGAAACGAAGGGTGATTTTTCGAGCATGAACATCGATAAGTGCTCTTGATGTATCCAAAAATGAACGACCCAAAATTAGAGGAACTTTACGATCGATAGGAATGTCTACAACGATAAAGTCAACGGGATAGTAAAACTTTCCGACTTTAACGAAAACGTCCTCGGCTACTCCACATGCTAAAATCGTAGAATGATCGGCCATCTCGATAGACATGTTCGAAGGAGTAAGAGCCGGAAGCGAAAGCGATTTGAAAATCTCGAGAGGCATTAAATTAATACTAGCACCAAGATCGGCCAAGGCGTAGCATTCCTCCATATCTTGAATTGCACACGGAATCAAAAATTTACCGGGATAACCGACTTTTTGTGGTATGCGGCTAAGAAAAACCGATGAACAACTAGACGATTGTTGTAACTTCTCTTTGTTGTTAAGCATACTTTTGAAGTTTGCGGCGAATCGAGGCATCATGATAAGAGCGTCGGCAAAACTTATGTTAAAATGCAAATCACGAAACATTTTCATAAATAGCTCAAATTGATAATTATTCCGTTCTTGTGCTTTCTCTTTGTTTCGTCTCGAAGGGTAGGGTAAAGGTGGTGTGGGTTGGTCATTAGGCAACGGCCTTGGAAACTCGGGTTCCATAATTGGTGTTGGTTCAACCGTAGGTGTGGTTTGAGCGGTACTTCGTGGGATTGTAATATGCTCCTTTTCGACCATCACCTCGGGTTCTTTCTCGATTTCCTTCTCCGTAGAAGTACTTGGACGAGAGATCGGTTTCTTGAAAGTTTTACCACTTCGTGTAGTAATAACCTTCATTTCTCCCTTCGGGTTTGCAATGGTATCACTAGGAAGACCACCCGAGGAAGAGGGCTTACACATGATAGCTTCAAACATCTTAGCCATTCGGTCCTCAAATTTTGATTGCCTAGCATCCGCTTTTAATAACTCTTGCTTAATCTCATGTTGTCCTAATTCCATCTTTTGTTGGTTTTGTTGAAGACGTTGGACATTTCCTTCCATTTTGTTTGCATGAGTTTTAAGTTCATTAGCAAGTTCATTTTTAAGCTCGTTTTTCAACTCGGATCTTAAGCTAATCATCTCACGTTGCATGTTATCAAATTTAGCATCATTTGCTTTTGCATAATCCAAAAATTCTCCTTGCAAATTTTTCGTGTGAGCATTTTGAAAACCTTGTGTAGTGTTTTGAAAATCACGGTTTTGGTTTTGATTAGAGATTTGTCCATTCCCACTTTGATAATTCCCTTTGTTGTAATTTCGTGTGTTGCCTTGGTAATTACCTTGGTTGTTGTTTCGATAATTGTTAACATTTTGGTTTGGTGGAGCTTGATTTTGGCGGGAACCTTGGCCGTTTTGGTTGTAAGTTCCCGTTGCTACATAAGCACTCGAAGTGTTACCATCCGCGGTAATGCACTCGGAAAGATCATGAGCTCCCCCACAAGATAAACAACTCTTAGCAACCGCTTTAACCGAAGCGGAATTGGAAGCTTCTTGAGCCTTCCAATGGGACATAAGATTAGCAAATCAATCAAAAAACCGATTTTCCTCATTAGCTTCATCATGTAAGGCATTAATGCTACGAGACGATTGTGACGAAGATGACGAACCCATATTGGCAACACTCGGTGTGTTACGAGGGCTATAAACCTTAGATCGATTCTCAATGATTTGTAAAGCCTCATTTGTCGTCTTGCACAAAAAATTACCACCCGCGGCGGCATTCAAATAATCTCGTTCATGATCGTTAAGCCCATTATAAAAAGTATCCACTTGATGCAATTCCGTAAAATCATGGTGTGGACATTCATGTAACATCTCTTTAAATCGTTCCCATGCCATTGAAAAACTTTCATTATTACGTTGCACAAATCGTGAAATCTCATTTTTTAAGTGTTTTGTTTTAGATGGTGGAAAAAATTTGTTCACAAACTTAGAAACGAGATCGGTCCATGTCAAAATCGAATTTGGCGGTTCTTTCTCGAGCCAAATTTTTGCGGGTCCATCCAACGAGTATGGAAACAACATCATCTTAATGGCGTCATGTGGAACATCCTTAAATTTGCTAGTAGCGGTGAGACGGTTGAAATTCCTAATGTGGTAATGCGGGTTGTCTTTCTCGTGACCTCTAAACTTGTTTGCTTGCAACATCGACATTAAACCCGTCTTAATCTCGAAATTCTCCGCAAGGATGGCGGGAATCACAATAGCCTCTCCAAAACCCTCGGTGGGTGCTTGTAGCAACTCCATCATAAGACGATTAGCCATGACGACTTCTTGTTCTACAATAGGTTCAACAATTGGAGGTTCTTCAACAATCAACGATCCTTGATTTGCTTGCTTTTGAAGACGTTTACGAGCTCGTTTCGCTTGATTACGAGTGATCATAAACTTCACGAAGAATGGGAGGTGAGCAAAGAAGATTCTTTTTGGGTATTTTGTGAATTTTCAATTTTTTTGTGTTTTTGATGATATTTAATTTTTTTGGATTTTGGTGTATCTTCGTAGACAACAATCTACAAAATCTCTCCTCGAATCAAACTCTTGATTAAAGAAGCCTCAAAGGAATGAAAACGATCTCGTGGAGTGAACGCCTTCGAATGACTTTAGAACTTTGGTGAAAACCAAATTGTTCAAGAGGGTTTAATCACAAAGAAAACCAAACAAATATAGTATACGTAATAATACTTTGGGCGGCAAAACCCTCGTTTAGCCTTCAATCTTAAAATACTCACAAGCAAGCGGGGAAACGAGGCGGCGCGAAGCACTTAAGAGCCTTTTTCCTTAGGGTATATTTTATAATACCCGCCTTATACCCACCTTATAGTTTGTATTTTTCAAAATCGAGCTTCACGAAAGTATTTATCTATTTTTGCCTTTTCTTTTTGTTTGAGATTCGAATACAATAATTAGGAGATCAAATCCCAATTAAGGTTGTGTTTTCACACTTTTGGAGATATTGTATTTTGATTGTGATACTTAATACAATATAGTAATATTTATACAAGAAAAACCAAGAAAACCGATAATACGTGTTAAGGGAGTTCCACTTAACACAAATACTTATTATGGATAATATCAAAAACAAAAGCTTCCAAATTAAAGCACAACACACCTCCCCGGCAGCGGCGCCAAAAATGATTGTAGTGTTTTACTACTCTTTAGGAAAAGAGCGTAAATAGCGGTAAGTATCGAGTGATGATTTTAGGAAAAATCAACACTAATGACCCTTAATGGAATAAAAAGAGAGAAAGTTCGTTTCCCAAGGAGGTATATGTGTGTGATTTAACTTGTAATTGTTTGAGATTAATATTAAGAGAATGGGGATGAAAGGATGAAAAGACGGTTATGTTAAAATTACACTACGACGAAAAAGACGTAAACGAAAAGTCGTGAAAAACTACCCAAATTAAAATTTTACTATGACCAAAAACAAAATAAACAAAAGATAAAAGGCTAAAAAGAAGTTAAAATAATATAAATAAAGATAAAAATCCAACAAAAATATTTTAAAACCTTGTATTAATTAAATATTTAATTTTAAATGCTAATTAAAGCCCTAAAATTAAACACAACTAATAAAAATGTCTAAAATATGATTTTATTGAATAATTACTTAACTTATATTATTAGAAGACTAAAAAGTAATTTTCTAAAAATTAAAAGCTATTAAAACTATTTTTAAAACTCTAAAAATGATTTAAAATGATTAAAAACTAATTAAACTTAAAATAATTATAAAAAATTAATCTAAAAGCTATAAAATTATTCTAAAAATGGAAAAGGTCCTAATTATTGCTAAAGAATCTAGGAAAAATAAAAAATAAAGAAAAATAAAATTTTGAATTTTTAATAATAAAATAATATTAAAATAATACTAAAAATAAGAAGTTTATAAAATTTATTCTAAAAAATTTCTAAAAATCCTAAATAATCTAACTAAGAGAAAAACACAAATCAAAGTTCCTAAACCCTTTTTAATGATTTTATAAAAATGATTAAAGTTTATAAAAAACCTTAAAATAATATAAAATTAAAAATTAAAGTTTATTAAACCAAAACTAGATGTAAACCTCAAAATATTATTTTAAAAGCTAAAAATTATTTTTCCTAAAAATTAAAACTCTTTTTTCTATTTTTTAATGATTTTTCAAAATACGGCTAATAAATAAATGCTAGAAAATAATTTAATAAGGGAAAATTTTAAAACCAATCTAGAAAAATCCTAAAGTCTAATAAGGTCCTAGGAAAAATCAAATAAGCCAAAAACACAAATTAAATAAGCTGGAAAAGATGGAAATAAGCTACGGCTTTATTAATAAGCTAGAAAGAAATAATAGGTTAAAAGAGTAATGAAATGAAATGAGAACGTAAAAAGCTATCTAGATTAACGGTAGAGCCCTTTACTCCTGAGCTGCAGGTCGAGGGTTCGAGTCCGTTACGGGTATGCTTTTTGCCAAAATTTTCTTTTTTATTTTTTCTTTTCCCAATCCAAACTGACACCTTATATGCTTCTAAACTCAATCCAATTCCACTTTTTAAACTAGATTAAGCCCAGGTTAAGTACAAAACGTGGATAGGTTGAATATTGAACACAAGCAGGTTTGCTTGTGTTCTTGCTTTTCTTCACAGGTGACAAAAGCACCAAGAGGAGCTTGGATGCCTTGTTTTGGTGGATGTTTGTTGGACAGGGGGGCACCCTTGTGCTCTTTGAAGCACAAGGAGTCAAGTACAAGTACAAAGCAGGCACTCAACTCAATCACAAATCACAATCAAAGCACTCACTAGCAAATTCAAGTTGCTGATGCACAAATGAGAGGTCTGTGGACTTAATGCCAAACAAAATGCACACTAATGAGATCCAATCTCTCAAATCTTGCACACAACCTTACAACCTAGTATACAAATGAACTATAATCCTAATAAGCACTAACACTTAACAGAATTACAAGATCAAGCACAATTTTTCATGAAAAAATAAGCAGCAAAATTGATATGCAGATTTTTAGCTATGTTTTCACTTTTTATCACTCAAACTTGCTGAAAACCTGTTCTATTCTAAGCTATTACTAATATGCAACCTATCTCAATCCGTTTTAGTGACTTAAACACGTTTTCAACCACAATCAAGGAATTAGTACCCTGCTAAAACATGTATCCAAACACCACTTTAAATCTGTTTTCCAACTTCTAACAAACCAAAACACTTCAAAAACTACTCAAACTGATCCTAATAACATCTAACATGCATACCAACTCAAAAGAACTCAAATCAAACACCTTAACACACTGATAGCACCAAATCAAACAAATCTCATGACACTTCACTTTTTCTGAAATTTTCAAAGAGGTAAAAAGTAGTTACCTTAGAACGCTACATCCAGGGTTCTAGTGGATGTAAATCCACCTCCCACAAGGCTGGAGGCCTGTGCAGATCAATGATCAACCAAATATCTTCCACCTGTTTAAGAACAATCAAAGAAAAGCAAGCACAAATACAAGCAATATATATTCTGTTCACTTTCTTTCTTTCTAAAAATCTTCCAAAAACTTTTAACACTTCTCAAAATGTTTTGAAACCACTATATTACCAATTACTAATGAACTCTTAACACCAAAAACCTGAAACAATTTCTTCCAAAAATTCTCAGATTTTCAAAGCCTTGAAATAATTTTGAAACACAAAATTATTTCACCAATTAACAAATGGAACTCAGTTTCTCTTCAACAATAAACACCAACTTTAAGAAATCATAAAAAGGAATTAAATTGCTTATTTAACAAAAACCAACTTTTATATTAATTAAAAGGAATTACAAGATTAATTGAAGAAAAACTGGAACAAAGGGGTTTCCACAGGTTGGACCTCCTTTTATACTACTCTCAGAACTCTCTAGAAGGCTTAAACACAAACCCTAATCTAAGAAAAATCCCAAATATGCCCTTGACGCGTTTTTGGTGTTGAGCTGTCAAATTTGATCCTGGACGTTCCTTTTTGCGTTGTGAGGAAGCAATAAATCATGGTTGTTGATTTGGGACACGTCACTTTGCTTGGGGACCAAGTAGCGTTCTGATTGGTTGAGAAGGAATTTGGGGGTGGGGTCCACAGTGAATGGGGTGAGGGTTTTATGCGTGGGATTTGTTTCTGTGTGTGTGAATCAAGCATGTGCAAAGTTAATTGCAATTTACCCAAGTTTTAAGTAAGGTAAAACCTGGGGGTGAAAAGGGTGTACAGTAAAAGTTTTGATCCGTATTTGGGGGAAAGAAGGTTGTTAGGCGCGTTTTTGAGTTTAAATGTTTCAATGTGACACCTTCAGCCCTTATCTTTTGGTATTTTTGGCAAAACACGTTTTCAGCCCATAAAAACTTGATTCCTTTGCTAATAACTTTCCCCTTTTTACACATTTGGCACAAACTTTTGGAAAAAGGTTTCAAAGGGTTGTTTTTGGCATTTTTGAATAATTCAAGGGCTGATCTTGGACAATCTTGATCTTCAAAGGTCTTCATTGTGTCTTTTACTTCATGAGGGACCATTATTGGCAATTTTGATTTGTTGAGGGACTAATCTTGCCATTTCTTCAAAGTTGAAGGACCTTTTTGCAATTTTGACAAACTTAAGGGACCAAACTTGTAATTATTAATATACAAGGGTTTTAAGTGTCATTTCTTCATTCTTGGAGGATCAATCTTGTTTGTCTTCAAGTCTTCAAGGGTATTTGTTGAAAATTCCATGATTAGGGCCCGGTTCATTGTGCGTCTTCGTTTCTCGTGTTCGTTTTTCCTTATATCTTGTGATCTAATGTCTTTTTCACGATATCCATACCTAAAATACACAAGTAAACAAACACAAGCATATATATGGTATTTT
This sequence comes from Glebionis coronaria, assembly GCA_025667525.1. Classification (NCBI taxonomy): domain Eukaryota; kingdom Viridiplantae; phylum Streptophyta; class Magnoliopsida; order Asterales; family Asteraceae; genus Glebionis; species Glebionis coronaria. The sequence goes on from JANFOE010002394.1 coordinate 196,390, forward strand.
ATGACATTTTTGTGTATTTAAAGCCCGAAAAGAACGATGATATCATGTATAAATGCCATCTCATCACTTTTGGTTTTGCTCTAGCCTTTGTTGATTAAGCTCAATCTTATTGTTTTGCCCTTTAATCGTTTTGAAAATCGAGTTTCAAAGTATTAATTTGCCGTTGAATGTTGTTTTGAAAAGCTTTCATATTTGCCTCATTTGACTTGATATAGCTTGACAACTCATTTTGATTATTGTGAAAACCTTGATTGTTTTGATTAGCATTAAACCCATTTCCTTGAATATAATTCCCTTGGTTACCACGGTTAAAATTATTCCCATTGTTTCCATTGTTGTACCTATTTTGAACCGGTGGAGCAACATGATTTTGACGAGGAACTTGACCGTTGGAGCCATAAGTTCCCGTCGCGGCAAAAGCACTAGCTTGATAAAACCCCGTGGTTGAACAAGCATAATTAGGATGTGCTCCACCACATGATACACAAACATTTTCAACCATATTAATGGATCCATGAGGATTCTTCCTAATCTCATTCAACAAAGTCGCGAATCCACTATCAATCTTAGAGTCCAATCTAGCAATCTCGGGATTTAATAAATTCACATTAGAAACACCCGAAGTGTTTCGTGAATATTGTGCTCTAGACTTATCCTCAATTATTCTCCACGCGTCTCTCGGAGTTTTCCTTAAGAAATTACCACCAGCGGCGGCATTTAAAGAATCTTGTTCAATCATATTAAGCCCATTATAAAAAGTATTTATTTGATGCAATTCCGAGAAACCGTGGTGTGGACATTGTCTCAACAAATCTTTAAATCTTTCCCAAGCTACCCCAAACGATTCATGCACTTTTTGTTCAAATTTAGTGATTTCGTTCTTAAAGTGTGTTGTCTTAGATGGTGGAAAGAAGTAATCCATAAACTTAGACACTAAATCATCCCATGTTAAGATCGAACCCGGTGGTTCTTTCTCATACCAAAGCTTAGCATTACCCTCGAGCGAGTACGGAAAAAGCATGAGCTTAATCACGTCATTCGGCACATCTATAAACTTGAGAGTCGAGGTAATTCGATGAAAATTCCGTATGTGAGAATGCGGGCTATCGGTCTCATTGCCATGAAATTGGTCGGCACGAATGAGCGATAAAAGACCCGTCTTAATATCAAAATGATCCGCCAAAATAGCCTGCACAACGATTGCTTCCCCATACCCTTCGGTGGGTGCACGGAGCAATTCCTCCATTGTTCAGTTATCGGCCATCTCTACAACAATAGGTGGAAGCTCGGGTTCCACTATTCGTTGTTGACGATTTCTATTTCTACGATGAATATTTTCAAGCCTATTAAAATCAATCACAAGACGAGAAGAACGTAATTGCATACACTACAAAGACGAGAATTTAGAGGATTGAAGAAAAGAAATTAGACAAGAAGAAGATTATTTTTGGTATTTTATTTGGTATTGCTCAATCAATAATGATCGATAAAAAACAAGGAATAAGGATAACTACTATGGAAGTAAATTACCCTCGGTCGAATTTGAAACTATAGGTGAAAACCTAAACGTCTCGAGGTTCAATAAGTAAACAACAAAAATAAGATTTATTACTACTTGAGTCGGCAAACCAATAATAGGTCGTCCCTCTCAATATACGCACAAGCAAGCGGGGAAACGAGGTGGCACAAAGCACTTAAAAACCTTTTTCCTTAGACGGCTTTTTATAGCACGTCGCCTTATACCCACCTTATAGTTTGTATAAATCGAGTTCAAACTTCTTATTAGTATTTATCTATTTTGCCTTTTATTTTTGTTTTGGATTCGACTACAATAGCTAGGTGATGAAATCCCAACTAAGGCCTTATTTGAAAAGTATGTAAATTTATTGTTCTACGTAATACAATATATTATTCACAAAAAGCGAGAAAAACGATACTGTTAACATCATAAGATTCAAGCTAACAAAAGGTGATCCGGAGGTCGGGGAGGATAAAAGAAATGTTTAGACATTTTAGAGAGAGAAAGTAAAGCTTGAATGTAGTGTGTGTATTTAGAGAGAGAAAGGGAAATACACAAATAAGAAGAAGCCTCACCCCTCCATGGAAGTATGGAGGGGTATATATAGGCTAGACAAGAGGTCACTTTGACAACATGTCAATAGTAGTCCCTCTACGTTTTGCCTATCTGTATAAAATGTAATTCCGTAAATGGCGCTCACATTTTAGGGCTAATAGATACATACTATATAATAGAAAAATAACAAAACTTTCTGAGGACGGAAAGGGTCTCCAAATCAACGATCAACAAATCTCCACAAAAGCGAATCGTACACAAGATCCCCGGCAGCGGCGCCAAAATTTTTGATGTGATCGTGATAGTATAGTGATAATTAGATTACGTTATAGGGTAAATTAGAAAATTACCTTTAGGAAAAAGTAATAGACTAATATTACCAAAGACGAATTCAATTAAACATGTTGGTGAACCAAGTTCGTTGTACACGAAGATCTTATGAATTTGAGATGTTTTGCTTTGATTTGGACAATTGATTCAAATTGGTTGTCGGTTTTTAAACTAAAAATTAAATCTACCAATTTTAAACTATTCAAAATTATCCTAAAGTGCATGAATCGTAAATCCCAAAATTATTTAAATCTAAACAATTACTTAAAATTAAAACTATTTAAAATTTAAACTATTTTGAAAATCTATAAAAATAATTCTATTTAATTAAAAATGACTTTTAAACTAGTATTAGAAATCTAATTAACCTTTTTAAACTAATAAACTTTATTAAAAATTACTTTTGAACTTAATCTATTTTAAAAAAAAAACTAATTTTATTTAAATCTAAAATTATAAAAATCTAATTATTAAAATAAACTAATTAAACTTTTTAAGTTAATAAAAACATTTTTTTAAATATTTTATTAAGAAACTGATTAATATTTTAAAAACTTAAAATTTACTTAAATAAAGATATTAATAAAACTTTATTAAAAGCTGAAACTTAATTAAACGTAACTTAAATTAAAATCTGCCAGAATAGTAATACTATATTAATTAAGTAACGGAAAGTAAACACAAAAGAGCGTTGAGCTCAAATGGATAACACGCAATGCTCTTACCCTTGAGGTCAAGGGTTCGAGTCCCACAAGGAACTCATTTTTTTGATTAATATTTTTGACAGTAAATTGTTTGGAGTCAAAGGAGGTGACTTTTTGTGCTAATTCTATTGAAAGATTGATAAGGATATCAACCCTGAAGCTATAAGATTAGTTAATCTGATAGCCTTTTACATACAACAAATGATAAAAATGAGCTAAATAACATGTAAAAAACGCAAGAGATTAAATCAATTTAGCTATCCATAACCACCAACTAAAATGAAGAAAATCAGATTAATCCTATCACTTACTAGCAGACTTATCAAGACAATATAAGCAGACAGTGCAACAAAAATTTAACATACAAAATAGGACTTTATCAAAAATTCAAACATTCCAAATCATTTTAGTGAAAACTTAGAGCATTCAGGAAAAAGTAATGCAGCAAAATACCCACAGATGTGCAGAAAGCTATCAACCAACTTATAGAAAGCTAATTTCACTCAAATAAAACAAAGATCAGTTAAAACAAAAAGATCCAGATAAACTCAACAAATAAGCAATACAAATGAAAATAACTAGAAGAAAATCTATCAGCAACTAAAATGTAAAAGCAGACTAAGATTTTCATTAGATCAGATCACATAAACGTACATTTAAGCAGTAACCAATAATAAAAATGACCCAACAGAATCGTGTAATATCAGCTTCAATCAAACAATATCAGTTAAAAATGTTAATATCTAGCAGACTGATAATTATCAAAGCTTAATTTACAAACTCATAACTCAAATGAACATTTGACAATCTAGCAGACTAAGGCATAAGAACAAAATAACAAGCTAAACCACTGAATGAGCTCAAATTAACAGATCAAAATAATCATCATAACAGATTAAACATTTAAATCATAATAAATAAAATTCATTCATAGCACTAAACAGATTCATAAACATAAACAAATAAAATAAAAGAAAGTGAAACCTATTGGAGTAAGCCTTTGAGACGAAGGTCAGCGCTGAGCTGCCTTAAGAACCGGAAACGAACCACCATTTATCATCAAACGAACACCAATGAACCACTAAATATCATTCAAACTTAACATCTCGAACCAAGCTGATTTGATTTAAATTTCATCCAGTGGGAAAAAACTATAATCCCAATTTTACTCAATCACTTAATTAAAACTATAATTTAGCCCAATTAAATAATATTATCAGTTATTAATATCAAAATTAGTAAGGTTGCAAAGACAGTAATTCAAAAGATTAAAAACAGGAACTCAAAAACTTTTAAAACTAAAATTTTCATTAATTCAAAGTAACATTACATTATCGAAAAGGAGATTACAAGCCTACACTAATTTTAACATAATAACATTAAAAATAAAAAAGGGATAAATGAATTACAGAAACTAGGGGGTTTTTATAGCCATCCCAAGGCTTATTGAGGAGCGAATATCCGGATTCAAAAGAATATTCCTTCTTCATTTTGACCCTTAGATCTTCATTCTCTCTCTTGTTGTTGATCGGAGGGTTGATAAGGCACAACTAGCACACGGATTGCCAACGTGGCATCCGTTTGTGCTAGTTGTGTTTCTTAGATGCAGAGGTGTCTCTCAATGATTGGATGAGTGGGGAATTAGAGGTGTCTTGACCAGTGAATCTTTGCCACGTATCATAGCCTCTCCATCATTCTCTTCCTTAAAATTGGGGGATTTAATTCCCCCACACTTGAATCACACGTAGGAATAATAGACCTTTATTAATTTGATGTTTAAGTGAATTAGGGTTTTTTGAACAGTAACTTTCGTGCCTGGTTATTCTTTGAGGTTGAAGGAGATGGGGGATAAACATAGGAAATAACGAAGGGTTTTTTTTGTGGGTGAAAACGTGTGGTGAGTGGGATATAAATGGATAACAGTAAAATGTGTGGTGGTGTTTTTATTCATTCGACTGGATGAAATGAATATAAATCGTTACACAAAAGACTTTTAACCCTAATGGGTTTTTACTTGAGCCTAAACTAGTTTCCACTTGTGATATTGGGCTTTTTAAAACCAAAGTTGTTTCATCCGTTTCTTATCTAATTTGGGCTTTGACCCAAATTTTAACCACACTAAATTGATAATTTCCGTAATGGTCTTAAAGGCCCATTAAGCCATTGTGGGACCTACATGGCCCATTTCCTTCTTAAATGATTGAATCCACTAAAATCGAGCTCATTTTTGGCTTCGTCGATCTTTTCTTCAAACTCGTGCCGGTTTTTGTCGGTTTTCGCGATCTTTGGTACCTACACACATTAAAACAAGAAACATACAAATACAAGACATTTTTGATACATTTTATGTATTTTTAAGTTGTTTTATGATACTATTGATATGAGTAAAATCACTGATATCAATTCCACATGAATAAATATTCAGCCAATGACCCACATATCATAGCCGAATTTGTACTGACCTCCATCACAAAGTGACAAAGACATAACAGTGTACATACGTACACACTTTTGTACTCATCCAGACCATGGGCTCATAACCTAGCAGCAACAAATCATTACTCTTCTATCTTGTATACAGACCTAGGGTTCTTAAAACCCTTTTCTTGCTGCTTTTAATGATTGGACATGCTGCAAACATCCAATTTTCTGTGATAAAAACAATCTAGGGTTTTCAGAAACCCTAAATCATGATTTCATGTGAATACCATACACTGCAGTGAACTTAGACTTGGAATATCTTCTTCATGAGAGCTCAGATCGAAGATCCCTTCGGTGTGATCCTAGAGACAAGTGTCAAAAACCTACAGCGCGAAGTTCACGACGATCCAACAGTTAACGAAGGAGAAATCACGTTTTTACTATTACTGTTCACAGAAAACAGCATATGGCCACTGCTGACTTCGACGCTTAATAACTTTTTCTTGGGGATAGATCTCGATAATTCCACCAGTGGATATCTATATATGAGTGTAAAACACACACATAAAATTTCGCGGCGATTCAACGGTTTAATAAAACGTTATGGCCTTCTGAATACTACTGCGCACACAAAATTGCCCAGAAAAACCCTAGACGGATTTTTCTTCTTCTCACCATTACGAACACCTTGTTGGTCCTAGCATCACGAGCCACGAGGCTCTGATACTAACTGTGGAAACCTTGGTTTCCTCAAATCTTTTAGCTGCTAGGCATAACCATTGTTCATATGATTAACAATCAAAGCGGAAAAGAACAATAGTTAGGAAACAAGGTGTTTTGGGCACAAGAACACATAAATAAATCAAAGGATTACTAATTATATTAATAATCAACAACCACTAGACGTGTATACATTAATCCCATCTCTAGTGCAACACACGCTTTAGGTTTACATTGTGAATGAATGATATGAAAATCCTAATAACCCTTGATTCCTTTTATAGTGTAAGGATTAGGGTTTCACAAGAGATAACTATGAATAAACATGCATATCTTCTATTTAAATAACTAATACTGATTATTAATAAATAATATTCTGAATACTTATCCTAAATAGATACTTCCAACAGCGTTTGACTTCGGTTGACTTCTGTCAATGCCTAATTTACACTTGTCAACGCTTAGACACAATGTGTCAATGTTGAACAAATGCCTTCATGTTTTCTTCGTTTTTGAGTTTCTGTCACATGAACTTTTTGACCCGACAATATATATATATATATATATATATATATATATATATATATATATATATATATATATATATATATATATATATATATATATATATATATATATATATATATATATATATATATATATATATATATATATATAAATATATATATATATATATATATATATATATATATATATATATATATATATATATATATATATATATATATATATATATATATATATATATATATATATATATATATATATATATATATATATATATATACATATATATATATATATATATATATATATATATACATATATATATATATATATATATATATATATATATATATATATATATATATATATATGTATATATATATATATATATATATATATATATATATATATATATATATATATATATATATATATCTATATGAGTTAAGTACATTTTTGGTCCTCATGGTTTGCCGGGTATAACGGTTTTGGTCCCAGCATTTGAAAAGTATCGGATCTTGTCCTATTTCACTTGACCCGTAACACTTTTGGTCCCAAACGTTAGTTGACTAACTTTTGACCTGTTAAAACGTATAAAATGACTAATATATCCTTGTCGCACTACATAAAATGTCTAAAATAACCTTTCAATTTTATTATTATTATTATTACTCATTTTCCCTATAAAAATCAAGCAGATATGGACACACACAAACATAAACATATTATACACACATGATCAAAAATACACATACAAAAAACTTCATATTCTTCAAATCAACCTTCATAAACAAACCCACCACCAAACCCTACCCCTAGCCCCCACCCACCCACCCACCACGAATCTGACACCATCACGAAACCACCACCACCTTGAATTGGCCTAAGTCGGATCTGACAAGATCCGGCTTTTGGTGGCCGGCTTTTGACAGTAATGGAAAACTGAGACTTAATAGTGTCGCTTTTTGGATTTGTTAACGGTTTGATAGAGGTGGTTGTTGGAGGTGGAGTTGTGGTTAGGGGTTGGTGTTGATGTTTGTATTTTATATCCATGGGGTTGTGATGGGTCGGCTGGGGAAGAGGTTTCGGTGGCTATTTGGTGGGTCGGTGGTGGTGGATTGTCGTTGATGTCGTGGCACGGGGTGATTGTTGGTTCTATGGTGATGGTTTAATGGCGATATCTTAGTTGTCTGGTGGTGATGGTTTTTATCTTTTTAAAAAAATTGGGGCTTTTTTATTTCTTTTTTAAATTGGAAGGATTGGATGTAAGGATTGTGTTATTTGAGTGTCCAATATTCATTTATAAAGTTATAACATTGATTCTGTAATTTGAGTTGAAATTTTAGGTGGTGATGGTTTGGTAGCGATGCCTTGTGGAAGATGAAGATGAGATTGTATTTTGTTTTGTTTTGGTTGGAGTTTATATACGGAAAATGAAAAATGGGTGAAGATGTATATGAAGCATATATATGTTAATCAATTGTTGTTGGTTGTTTGTATTATAAAGAAGGAAAGAGTTTATCTATTTTGATATAGAGAATGAAAGACGCGGGCATATAGGTACGTCACAAGATTGAAGTGTTGTGTTTATATTGTATATATTATTGTAATAAGTAATATTTTTTAATAAATAGGTAAAAGACATATATACCCTTACAATTAACGGTCAAAAGTTAGTCAACTAACGTTTGGGACCAAAAGTGTTACGGGTCGAGTGGAAAAGGACAAGATCCGATATTTTTAAAATGTTGGGACCAAAACCGTTATACCCGACAAACTATGAGGACCAAAAATATACTTAACTCTCTCTCTCTCTCTCTCTCTCTCTATATATATATATATATATATATATATATATATATATATATATATATATATATATATATATATATATATATATATATATATATATATATATAGGGGAGAGTTAAAATAAAAAGACTTTTTTTTAGAAGGATAAGAAGTATTTTCAGCCAATGATTTAAAATTATTGGATAAGATCAATGTATATTTCTAACTAACTAACTAACTAACCACCAAAACATAATTTTAAAAAAGTCTACATAAATTTCTGAAAAAATTCCAAATTGTCGGATTTGTTGGTGCATAAAAAAGTTGTGAATAAACGTTTTTTAGTTTTGAGTTTTTTACGTTTTTCTGATGCAAAAAAAACAAAATTTGATGCACAAACACGTGAATTTTGGTGTACAAATTTTTTTCATTCAAACAATTTTCAATTTTCTTATAGTTTGATGCGGAATCATATTTTAAAGCGAAAAGTCAAAAGAAGTTGGGCATAAAAATGAATTCTTGATGCACAAAAAACCTAAAAAATATAAAAGAAAACGTTTTTGTGCATCAAAATTCCGTTTTTGTGCATTAAAATAGCGTAAAAAACTTCAAATTAAAAAAACTTTTTTCACAAAAGTTTTTTGCACCAACATACCCGATCTAGTGGAATTTTTTCATAATTTTTGAAGAACTTTAAAAAAACATGTTTAGATGGTTAGTTAGTTAGTTAGTTAGTTTGTTAGGATTGTGATTTAATCTCATCCATTGATTTTAAATCAATGGCTGAAAATCCTTCTTATCCTTCTCACAAAAACTCAACTTTAAGTGCCTTGTACTTATTTTTGTAATCTTTCTTCTCAGTGTTGAAGAATTGGATTGAGATGAGTTGTTATGTTGTTGAACTTGTAGGGTTTGGATGAAGATGATGGATAAGAGGGTGAGGATGTCTTGGTGGAAGGACAATCTTTTTGATAATGTCCAAGCTTTCCACAGGCAAAACATGTTTCTTTTGACCTGTCAGTTGGTTTGCCAGCTGATCCTACTCTTCCAGATCTTTTGTAGTATCTTCTTTGGTTGGCTAGCAATGCTCTTTCATGGAATTCTGCATTGAGGTCTGACAAGAACTCTTGGCTGCTACGGGTATCTTCTTCAATATCAGAATCGCTGTCATGAGGATGTGTTGCAGAGATCAAAGCTTTGGAAGATGCTCCTTGGACTACAAATCTTTCAGTCTCTGATTTGTAGATAGTATCGATCAGCCCTTCTTCATAATTGTACTTACCATAGAGCTGAGCAAGGGTATCATTTTTGATTGAGTTGTTAGCTCTCTGAGTTTGATTCATGCTCAGCCACTTTCTTGGAAGGCTGTTGACAAAAGTAGCATTGATCTCAGCTTGACCAATAGTGACATCATTCATAGCCAGGTCATTTAGAAGAATCTTCAGCCTAGTATAGGTTTGCTGAACCTTTTCACCTTCAAGTGACTTAAAGGCATTAAACTGAAGTCTGAGTGCCTGAATCTTTGTCTTTCTTGTTTCAGAGGGTCCTTCATGGCCAAGAATGAGGTCTGTCCACATTTGTTTAGCTGTGGGACACTGAATGACAGACTTCATGATATGCTTGGGAAGACAGGAAATTATGATGCTTTTGAGACGTTTATCTTGGTTTGCTAATTTCCTATCAGCTGAAGTCCATTGTTTGATAGGTTTAGGAAGAGGGTTTTCTTCAGTGGATGTAAGCGCCATGGGAATATATGGACCATTTTCTAAAATTTCTAAGAGAAAAGGTTCAAGTCCATCAAGGTAAACAAGAAATTGATGTTGATCCCAAACTTAGATCGATTAGCTTTGTGTATACGAGATTAGATCAAGTATAACACGTAGAGAAACCTTTGCTTATGAATAAAGTAACAAAGTGTTATGCGGAACTAACACTTGATCTAAAACACAATGATGTTAAACAAACTTTCACTTGTATTAGAATAATCTTGTTGATTACAATGAAAGGTTTAACTTGTGAATACTATGAGAACTAATATATGACTTTAACCTAAAAGACCTTCTTTTATAGAACAAGAAGTCTTGTACAATAAGCTATGAATCAACTATTCTAGGTAAAGATAATAATAGAAAATACAATGTTGTGTTTATCTTTACCACAAACAAATAAACAAAAGATACGTATGAAGATATTCCATCAGTGTCAATCTTCAAGGCTGTCAGCGTTGACTTCTATCAGCGTCCAATGTCAATCTATCAGCGTTGACTTTCTTCTTATCAGCGTTTAGTGATCTGACCCATATTTTATTCCCAACAATCCTCCCCTAAACTTGATATCCATTCCAATGATCAAGTTTCTGAATAAAACCTTAAGACTTAGGAGGAATCTTTCAATAACTTCTTATGTTGGTGATAAACATATCTGATCAAGTCCTTGGCCACATCACTAGTATAATCTATCTCCAAGGGTGTCTCTAGCATCTTCTCCAATACTTCTCTGGACAAGAAATAGTCAGCATCCACAAGCAAATATTCTGAAAACTTTGTAGAGCTCATATGAAATACACCACAAGTAGAATATAGCCTCCAATGAAGATTACTGAGATCATCTTCAAGATCCTTCCAAATGGCAGGATCTGCTTCTTTTGGACCACACAAAGTCATAAATGTGTTCCAAAGTCTTATTCCATTAGCTGAAGTAGGTGCTTCAGCTGTATACTTGGCCTCTATTAACCTCCATAGATGCACCAAGTCTTCCCTGTCTATGCTTGCAAATATAGAAATAACTGAAGTGAAAGTATGTACCTCCTTTCCAAATCGTCCAATCTTCCAAAAACCACACTCATCTTCATCAAAACTAATGATTGGATTTCTGTCATCTAGAGGTACTACATTTACCAAATCTGAAGCTTCCAAAGGAGAAAGCTTGAGATGCTTCCTTATAACACCTTCAGTTGGAAAATACACATCCATGTCTTTAGGAAATTGAAAAGGATCTCCTTTCTTCACTGGTCTTTGAGCAATCCTTATTTCCTTTTGAATCTGCATCTCTTCTGCAAGCTCTTGTTTTCTTTCTTCTGAAAGAAATTGGTAGACATTCTGTTCTTGCACCTTCCTCCAAATAGGATGTGCCCTATACTCTAACTCCTCAAAAGACAAAGCCAGCAACTTCTTTGATGTCCAATTAGGCTGATGACATCTAAGCAACTTATAGTACAACTGCCTTCTATCTCTTTTGAGCCAGGTCTTGACCTCTTGTGCATTAAATCTCATAATCACCTTTATGTCTTCTTGTACCCTAAGAAGAACTTCCAACCCCCAAATTTGATCTGATAAACTCATACCTGGGTTGTCCATCACCTGGTCTTCCCAAGCATGATACATTCTGGTGATTTCTGGTAGGTCCCAATCAATCTGATTCTTCAACTCATTCAACCTTTCCTTTGCTAGCTCATCCCCATATTCAAGCCTTTCTGGATCTTCAATAATTTGAATGCTTGAATCTGAGCTATCACCTTCTTTATCATCACCACTTTCCTCCTCACTCTCAGAAACAACAAATGGTGATCTTCTACTCCTCCTCAAATCTCTTTCCACAAGTTGTGCAGCCAACTGTTCATCAAATGCTATTCGTGCTGCATCTTTCTTTGGAACATCTTCTTCAATCAAAATACCTTTACCTTTGTCTTTTGGATCAATAATTGGTAAAGTAGAAGAAGAAACCTGTGTGGACACATCTTTAATGATTGTTGATGGCTGGAATACATCAACATCATCTGCAACTTTGTCAGCGTCCAAGTTGCTCCTATCAACGCCACGAGTACCTTTATCAGCGTTGGATGTGTCAGCGTCCAAACCTGTATCAGCGCCCAATGTTTCTTTGAAAGACCCTTCCAAGTTCTTTGGTGTCACCTTGGATGTATCAACAACTGGGTGCTTCTTCAAGTTGGTGAGAGCTTCAGCAATCTGCAAAGATTCACTAAATTGTGAACTCTTTTCTGAACTCTTTTCACTAGCTGTGTGAATCAACTCATCCTCCTCATCCTCTTTTTCCTCCCCTTTGGAAGATTCCTCCATTAGACTCCTGCTACTTGGATTCTCCAAAACAGTTACTCTCTCCCTCAAAGTTTGGAGTTCTCGTCCCTGTTTGTTGACAGTTTGTACAAGACTGACATTTTGCTTTTGCAAGCTAATGACAGCCGCCGTCAATTCAATTATGGTCATAGGTCCCAATCTGCCCTCAGCTAGAATGGGGATTTGACCTCCCAAAATAGGATCATGGGGCATGGATGAGGTCTTAATGATGTTGGGACTGTCTTGACCAGCATCTAAGCCTGTGTCAATAGCCCCAGCCTCACCCATTTCACCAGCCACACTTGTGGAGGTGGTTCTCTCTGCTACAAGGCTAGGATCACTAGAGGAGAACACTCCAGTAACCCTTTGGCGTTTAGTCAACCTAGATTGTAATGGGGTAGAAGATGAAGTAGATTGTGTGGGTGTGGGTTGATTAAGGGGTGTTTGGGATTGGTCAGGGAGTGTATCAGTGTTGGGATTGGCTGTGTCAGCGCCCACATTTTGAGTGTCAGCGCTGGGTTGATCAATGTCCATGTTTTCTGGTGAAGGTGATGGTTCATGAATAGGCTCAAGTTGGGGTTCAGGGTCTGGTTGTGGGTCTGGTTGTGGATGAGCAGCCTGAATTACTTCAAGCATGGGTTGGGTAAGAGGTATGGGGTCGTTTGTGGAGCTCATTTTAGCAAAAATGGTTTTCTGTTGTTTAGGGATCTCATAAAAAGTGTCATGATCCCTAGAACAATATTCTTGTAAATCAAAGACCATTTGCAAAAATCTAGGGTAAGCCAAAGTCATTTTACTTCCCTTGTTTTTACACATCCCTTCAAAAATCATTCTTGAAAAATTATACTTAAGCCCACGTGTTATACAAACCAAAGCACTTGCAATTGACCTGTTTATCTCATTAAAAGAAGTACATTTTGGACTTAAGCATTGTAAAAGGACATGTATCAAATATTTCCAGTCAGAGGGAAATTCCTGCTTATGATATTTATTTAACGTGACATCAGCAGGGATAGGATAACCCAATTCCCTAAGACCCTGTTCTATTGTTGCTATGGCAAGAGTAGTCACACCATCAGCGTCATCAAGACGCAAAGCTTGGCGAACCAAAGCTTCAGTGACCACCCATGTTCTTCCATGAACAGTAGATGTTAATGTGGTCACTCCATTAGTTGTTGTGGAACTAACATTGTTCCAAAACTGTCTAATGTGTGCGACAGGGACTAATGGTGTATGAGAAAGTGCATACCTCAATGAAGATGCATTTAAAAATGCCACCATCTGTGAATACTGAGGAAATAAAGCATCATCAGCAGTCAAGTAAGCGATCATATTGTGTTGGCTCTTGAACTCCAATGTTAAATTCTTTGAGTTGAATTTGGGTGCCATGATTTAAAGCTGTTTAGGTTATATGATATGGGAAAAATCTAGGAGGAAAAGTGTTAGACAAGAAAATATGAATACCCAGAACAAAAAGATTAGCCAAATTTATAGGAGAGATGCATGATTTTTATTGGTCAAAAATGAGGCGGTTATATTCAAAGAGCAATCATGAAAATCTTGAATCAAATATAACTTATCTCATGCATTAATTAAAAGTAACTTCTCCCCAAAATTACGGCCAAAGATTAGTCAAAAAATAACAACTGGGTAGGGCCCACTAGGTGTCAACGGTCAAAAATAGCCCATCAGCGCCCAACGGCTATATTTTCTTGTCAGCGTTTGCCTAAAGCCTTGTCAGCGTCACGATTGGACGTAACAGCGTTTGGAGAAAAACTTGTCAGCGTCTAAAAAGTAAAAATAAAAATATTTAAAAAGAAAAAGACCTTAACAAAGTAATTTATCCTAAGGGAAATATCTTACAAGTTGATAATAATTACTGGGCGGCAAGCACTGTCCATTTATACACACTTGCATAAGCAAGATAGACACAAATGTCCTCTAGAGTCCCTTGCTAACCAAAATACTTACCAACAAAGTTATTTCATAAAATTCTTTGTAACTCCCAGGTAAACCCATATCCAAAGTATTCCCAAGTCTCCCATCAGACCACAACCAAGTCTAGGCCAAAAATGTCTTGGCAGCATGCATAGATTGTCACCTTTGCATGCTACAGTGCCTCATGGTTTAGTAAAACTAACCCATACTCACCTGTGGACACAATCTAGAATTGTGATGAGAGTATTCTAAGAATACCCAAGAGTCCTAAAGGTTCCTTAAACCTCCCCTTAAACTATGATACATGAGTTCTCAAAATATATATATGAACATTAAAAATTTATGTCAAGATAGGAATATAAATATTCCAACCATCATCCATAAACAACACATGTCCAAATAACTCTTCAAAGATCCATAAGCAACTCTGTATTCAATGACATAAAGCTACCATTACCTGCACATTTAGATGAAAACCACAAAACTAACATTTGTTGCTAACAGCGTCCCGACAACACTTAACAGCGTTGAAGGAACTCTTGTCAGCGTTAGACCATAATATCCCTAACAACGGCAAAATAGCACTTGACAGCGTTACTTTTACCTTTGTCAGTGTTAGAAAAATAATGTGGAAAATCTAAATCATCACAAAGACCAATAACAATGCATTATCCTGTACATACTTTTACAAAAATGTTCCAAAACACATATTAAGTGAGATTAACCATTCCAATATTTGTTACCAAATATTGAAATCTTCCAGCATCAAAAGGTTTAGTTAATAAATCAGCTACATTATCTTCAGTATCTACCCTATCTGGTTGTATTAAACCTTTCTCAAAGCAATCTCTTATAAAATGATGTCTAATTTCTATGTGTTTGGTTTTAGAATGATGTACAGGATTTTTAATAATGCATAAGGTACTGTTATTGTCTACAAAAATCTTGGTATGCATAAAATTATACCTATAATCCAACAGCTGGTTCTGAATCCATAAGACTTGTCCACAACAAGCAGCTGCAGCAACATATTCTGCTTCAGTTGTAGAGTTGGCCACCACTGTTTGTTTCTTGCATTGCCAAGATATTAATCTGCTCCCAAGAAATTGGCATCCACCAGTTGTGGATTTCCTATCAAACTTGTCACCACCATAGTCACTGTCTGAATATGCAATAAGATCCAATGGAGAATCTTTTGGGTACCATAATCCAAGATCTGGATAACATCTTAGGTACCTAAAAATCCTCTTCACAGCAAAAAGGTGACATTCTTTGGGAGTCACTTGATGACGTGCACATGCACACACAGCAAACATGATGTCAGGTCTTGAGGCTGTAAGATACATCAATGAACCAATCATTGATCTATAGTGCCTAACATCCACATCCTTTCCAGCTCCAAGTTTTCCCCAAGGGTATTGCTTATCCATAGGAGTGGAAGCCTCCTTCTCATGTGGAGAAAAACCATATTTCTTCAAGATTTCAGCTACATACTTGTCTTGGGAGATGAAGATACCATCTTCTTTCTGCTGAACTTGTAAACCTAGAAAGAAGTTCATCTCACCCATTGCACTCATCTTGAATTTATCTGTCATGAGCTTGGAAAATTCCTCACTCATTTTTGGATCAGTAGAGCCAAAAATGATGTCATCAACATAGACCTGCACAAGCAACACATGTTTTCCTTTCTTCTTTGTAAACAGTGTCTGATCTATGGTGCCCCTTTTGAAACCATTTTCCACCAAGTAGGTGGACAATGTACCATACCATGCTCTTGGGGCTTGATGAAGTCCATACATTGCTTTCTTCACTCTATAAACCTTGTCTGGATTCTCAGGATCTTCAAAACCAGGAGGTTGCATGACATATACTTCCTCAACAATTGTCCCATAGAGGAAAGCACTCTTCACATCCATCTGGTAAACAGTAAAATTCATACAAGAGGCATAAGCTAGAAAAATTCTTATAGCTTCAATTCTTGCAACTGGTGCAAAAACTTCTTCATAATCAATTCCTTCCTCTTGTGTATAACCCTGAGCTACCAAACGTGCCTTGTTTCTGACCACAATGCCTCTTTCATCTTTCTTGTTCCTTAGAACCCATCTTGTCCCAATTGGTCTCACATATCTAGGACAATCAACCAGCTCCCAAACATCCTGTATAGCAAATTGGTGAAGCTCATCCTGCATTGCTTCCACCCAACTTGGTTCCTTGAGAGCATCAAAAATTTTCTTGGGTTCTTCCTGTGACAGAAAACAGGCAAACAAACATGCTTGTACAAGAGGGGTATCAACCTTCTTGTGTATATTGGCAATAAATCCACCAAGACCTTGATGGGATCTTCTTGTCTGAACTGGAGCCATAACATCACCAATGATCTGAGATGTGGGGTGATCCTTTGCTGTGGAAGTGAGAACTCCTCCTTCAATAAGTCTGGTGTCCTCAATTTCACGCTCCATGTTGCCAATATCTTCTTCATCTGACTCTGTTTGATCAACACGAATCTCTTCATGGACATGGGAAGGTCCACCTTGTTCAAAATGTGAAGAGAAAAGATGTGCAAAGGTGTTGTCAAATTCTGATCCTTGTTTGTCAGCGTTAGGGCTAACAACGCTTGAACTGCTTGTGTCAGCGTCTGATCCATCAGCGTCTGAATTGCTCTTGTCAGCGCTTGATTTCCCTTTGTCAGCGCCAGAAGAAGTATGCACGTTTGTATTTGGTGGTATTTGTAAACCACCATTATCCTTTCTAGCAGCAGCAGCAGCAGCATAATACTCATCTGTCCATATAGGAAGTGTAACATATTCTTGTGTGGGAGATGATTCAACTGCTGGTGGTCCATCCTCCTTAGCAACCTGAATACCTGAAACATTACCAATTCTCTTTTCCAAAACACTTGAAGTTACCTTCACAATGTCTGGATCAGTAACAGGCATATAATTTAAAGCTCTAGACAAAGGTTCTAAATCAAACAACCAATTTGGACCACTCTCAGGATCACTAGGTTTACTTTCTAAAAACCTAACATGTACCTTTTCAAGTATACGTTTTTCCTTTTTAATGTAAACCCTATATCCTTTACTCTGCACTGAATAACCCATGAAGTAGCCTTCATCACCTTTTGAATCAAATTTACCTAGGGCCTCACTAGTTTCTAACACAACTACATGACAACCAAATGGCTTAAGAAAACCAATATTTGGCTTCCTTCCCCAAAGTAATTCATAAGGTGTCTTATTATGTATCTTGTTGACCAATGCCCTATTTTGAACATAACAAGCTGTGTTAACAGCTTCAGCCCAAAAAGCTATAGGAAAGTGGGCATCAGCCAACATGGTTCTGGCTGCTTCAATAAGGGTCCTATTCTTCCTCTCAGCAACCCCATTTTGTTGTGGGGTTCTAGCTATGCTAAACTGCCTAGTAATCCCTTTCTTGGCACAAAAATCATCTAACAACTGATTTCTAAACTCACCCCCATTGTCACTTCTAATAATTTTGACCTCATTACCATTTTTCTTTTCTATTTGGGTAATGAAATTAATCAGACTTAGGGCAGTTTCACTTTTCTTGGCTAAAAAGAAAGTCCATGTGAACCTGGAGTAATCATCAGTAATGACAAAACAATATGATTTACCCTTCAGACTTTCTATATTAGTAGGACCAAAGAGGTCCATATGCAATAAGTGAAGGGGTTTAGAACTAGAGTGCACCTGTTTAGACCTGAATGAGACCTTGTGCTGCTTGCCCTTAAGGCATGCAACACAAGAGTGGTCATTGTGGAAAGCCTTTTCAGGCAAACCATCAACTAAACCAAGCCTCACAAGCCTATTAATATTCTTAAAGTTTATGTGCCCTAGTCTCCTGTGCCAAAGATTACTTTCATCTACTGAGGCTTTAGCATACAGACATGACATTTTATTATTTACCTTAATTCCATTAAGATTCACATTATATATGTCTTTATGCCTTGGTGTTCTAAAATCTATGTATTTCTCCTCAGGGAGCTTATAATCTTTGCTTAACACCAAGCACTCAGTATCTGTGAAAAGAACCTTATTTTTGTTGTCACACACTTGTGATACACTAAACAAGTTATAATCCAGGTCTTTCACCAAGAAGACATTATCAAACCTTAGATTGTTGGTGACAAGGGTTCCTTTTCCTGTGATTGTGCCGTAGCCACCTCCAAAGTATACCTTATCACCATCTTGAATAGGAGAGAAATTGGTCAGATAGTCTTCCTTTCCTGTCATGTGCCTTGAGCATCCACTATCCCAGTATCCATAGTCATTGATCTTCTTCTGAATGCCCTGCACATAAAGAAAACACATTAGTTTTCTTTGGGAACCCAAGCCTTGGAAGACTTGGATTCATTTGGTTGTTCAACAAGAACAGACTTGGTTCTCATAACAACCCCATTTTCATCCCTGTTTGAATGAAATTCCCAGTTAACCCCAATTGGTGTTGACAATGCCTTTGTAATATAATGAAACCTGTTGCATGTCATAGAAATACCAGTAGAATTAGGGTTCTGGTCCTGTTTTGGTCTCCATGTTAAGCTAGTAGAAGCTTTAGACCTATTTCCCTGTGGCTGCAAATACCTAGGTTTGTCAGCGCTGAAATTTCTCTTGTCAGCGCCCCGATTGCTCCTATCAGCGTTGTACCTAGGGTTTGCTACAGGAACCCATTGCCTATTTGACCAAGTATTTGACTTTTGAAAAGGTCTTAGGCCTTGTGTGTTAGACCCTCTAGAAAAGAATGGGGCTGGTCTAACAACTTGTGAACTTTTGTTCACAAAGGTATTGGGTCTGACAGTGTTTGACCTATGTTGACTTTTGTCAGCGCTGAAATGGTTCCTGTCAGCGTTGACATTGGAAGCATTGACACATTTGTAGGCCAAATGTGAGAAGCTACCACATGTGTAACAAGCTTTTCTAGACATAGTCTTAGGTCTAGAAGCAAAGAAGCCTGTTCCATGATTACTAACTTGGCTTTTTGGTGACCTAGAATTTCTATACATCTCTGCATATTTAACACTAGGTTTTCTAACAGATTGTGGGCCAAGGTCAATAGCTTTGCCAGTGGTAGGGTGTGTGATCTTAATAGGTTTAGGATCAAGGCTCTTGATTGGTGTGGGCTCATTTGGACTTTCACACAATAACCCTCCCTTAACAAACAAGGTGTGGTTTGCTTTCTTCCATTCTTCTAGGTCAGTCAGCTTTTGCTGATATTCCTCAACTGGGGAAGTCACTCTAGGTGGAGGAATAAACTCCTCCTCTTGGCATTCTGGCAAGCCAGTCCAAGACAAGTCCTTTGATTGGACACCATAGAAATCCCCAGCTGGTGGTGGAACAACAGTATAATTATTCATCCCAATCCCACTCATATCCTTAGAGTCTCTTTGTTTGCTAACACACTCTCCTAGGGATTGTGTGGCCTTATCAAATCTCTGGATTTTAAGACTCACATTATCTTTATTTTTGTTAGCCTCCTCTAACTGAGCTATCAAATCAAGATTAACCCTATTCACTATATCTTGAACATCCTTACTCTGATGTAACTCATGTTTTAAGATATTTATTTGATCCTTTAAATCAAACTCCATTTTCTTATACTCAGATACTGTCTTTTCTGTTTGGGTAAGAGCAACTTGATAGTTAGATACTTTGCATCTTTCAGTACTTGCATCATCTAATAATTTAACTATCTCTTGTTTTAATTTTTCAGTATTTAAACGACAACCCTTAGAACAGAAAGCATCATCATATACCTCATTATCTGATGAAGAGGAGGAGTGTGCCATGAGAGCATATTCAGCATGCTCTTCTTTAACCTCAGCAACCAAAGCTCTGTCCTCTTCCTCATTCTTAGCCATCCAGCTCCAATCCCATTCTCCAACACCATCAATTTGTTGAACAGCAACCATGGCCTTGGGGTCTGGGCTCTTAATCATTTGGCTTGAAGGCTTCCCAGCATCAGACCTCCTTGGAGATCTACATTCCCTCATAAAGTGCCCCATCCTATGACAGTTGTAGCACTCCACCTTGGACTTGTCAAATCCAGCAACATCCTTAGCATTAAAGGTCATCTTCTTCTTGAACCTTTTATTGAACCTGTTTGCTCTTAAACTTACAAGAGCCATAGTCCACTTTATATCCATCTCTTCCAATTGTTCATCACTTATCTGCTCAAGATCTTCATAAGTGATCCTTGAATCACTAGGCAAAGAAGCAATGAAGGCACACACAGTATCAAGATCAAAACCAGCAGGTTTAATTCTATCAGCGCCATGATTGTGTGTGTCAGCGCTTGAGTACAAAGCGTTGACAGGATATGATCCAGCGCTGACAGATTGACATCCAGCGCTGACACCTTGAGATCCAGATGCTGAATGTCCATAGAAGTTCATGGAATCAAATTGGCCTTCACTTTGTGAAAAGAAGGCCATGTTGCTGCTGGAAGATTTGTTATCACTTTCCAATTGCCATTCATTCTCCAACAGTCTTAACTTGTTGAAGATGTCATCAAACCTGGAAGTCTTGTGAGTATTATTGACAAGAATAGATCTTGTCTCAATCTTCCATACATCACCAAGGCTTTTGAGAAAAGTAGCATTCAATTCAGGATCATCAATCTGTTTTCCCATGAAGGAAAGTTGACTTGTGATATCAAGAAGTCTACTTCTCACACTGCTGAGATTCTCATTAGGTTGAGCTTTAAAGACAGCATACTCATGCAAGAGTTGCTTCTTCTTTTCTTCTTTTGTGTCAGCATTGCCACCATGTGCCACTTCAAGAGCTTCCCAAAGCTCTTTTGCAGACTCAAATCGTTTGTACTTGTGCTGATTCTCATGACCTAGGGCATGTTTCAAGATGTTCAGGATTTTCATGTCCACCCTCTTCTTGGCTATATCTTCAACAGCAACAGCTCTCCCATCTTCAGGTTTTTCCACCTTATCAGATTCAGGACAATTAGGAACAGCTGTCCTTGTAGCAATAGCAGCAGTAATCTTTGCTGCTTTATCGAATGTGTTCCCATATTCGATAATTTCCCAAAGAGTGTAGTCATGAATAGCTATGTATTGCTCAAAATTGGACTTCCAAAGCTCAAAGTTCCTGGCATCAAACATGGGAATTTTGATACTAGGGTTTGAGAAGTTGTTTTGCAGCAAAGCAGGAGGTTGATTTGTGCCAGACATGGTGTTTTTAGGGTTTTGAGAATTTAGGGTTTTTAGGGTTTGGTGTTTTAGGGTTCTGCGTTACTTAAAGATCAAAAGTTTCTCAACAAGCTCTGATACCACTTGTTGATCCTAAACTTAGATCGATTAGCTTTGTGTATACGAGATTAGATCAAGTATAACACGTAGAGAAACCTTTGCTTATGAATAAAGTAACAAAGTGTTATGCGGAACTAACACTTGATCTAAAACACAATGATGTTAAACAAACTTTCACTTGTATTAGAATAATCTTGTTGATTACAATGAAAGGTTTAACTTGTGAATACTATGAGAACTAATATATGACTTTAACCTAAAAGACCTTCTTTTATAGAACAAGAAGTCTTGTACAATAAGCTATGAATCAACTATTCTAGGTAAAGATAATAATAGAAAATACAATGTTGTGTTTATCTTTACCACAAACAAATAAACAAAAGATACGTATGAAGATATTCCATCAGTGTCAATCTTCAAGGCTGTCAGCGTTGACTTCTATCAGCGTCCAATGTCAATCTATCAGCGTTGACTTTCTTCTTATCAGCGTTTAGTGATCTGACCCATATTTTATTCCCAACAATTGACTCTTCCAACTGGCAAAGTCTTCTTCATCAAAGACTGGTACACTGGTTACGTGTGATCCACCTCTTGAGTCAAGAAGTTGGGGTAGATCATCGTCATTGGCTGGAGGGTTAAGTCTTGGTGAAGATGGGTTTGTGGAAGGTGATTGTGGGCTAGAAGTTTCCGGCATGGTGGATCTTGATTATAAAACTAAGAACGATGTTTCTTGAAGGTTTTAATATCAAACACCTCTCTGATACCAATTGAAAGTCCCTAATGAATGCAAGAAACCCTAATTTTAACTTAATTAACACAAGGTATTACTTTTCAAACGTAATCTTATTATTGTATAATAAAGAATTACAAGTGTTATGGATAACACCGTTTGATGACAATGTGTTGTGCACACTTTGAACAACAACAAATCCTAACTTATGAATACAGTCGTAGCTGTTTGTTCACTAAGTTATACGCACTAATGTTCTTAATATCTCAAAGTGTTAAATCTTAATGCATGGATACATATCCTATTTATAGTGTTACGAGTTTGACTTAAAAAGTACTTGATGTCGACTACACAAGCTTTTACAAGTTCCCACATCAGTCACATGATGTCCTTCTATTCTTGGTAGTCTTCCATTATGCTTTAAGGAACAGTTGTCAAAAACAGTTTCCTTATTCTTCATAGTCTCGAACACACAAATGGCATGTCCAAAGTGTGCTGAGAGTTATCAGGGTATTGCCACCCCTGTTAACTCTCAACCCCTCAGAGTCCCTGATACATCTTGGCTGTTATCCATCACAGCCAATGAGTATGTCTTCAGGTAATTCTTCGACTTTCCTGACAATGTCTCTGACATAGACTCCTCTGAGATTGCTCACAGAGACTTGGATCTCTGTGAGTCTTGTGAAAATTGCCTGCCTCCTAGGCACAGGCAAGGGACTATCTATCAGCCTAATTATGTTTAAATCAATGATCAGGGAATCTAATAAGTTTAGATTCCCAACAATCTCCCCCTATTTAAACATAAATAATGCTAGATCTAACTAAGTTAAGGTAAGTGAGTATAACAGCTTCTTCTTACACATAACAGATCTAAACAAACATACCTCATGATTTTATTAAGACTTAAAGAAAAATTACAAATTCATTACATAAGTAAAATAAAAGATGAAGGTAAAAGGGCTGACACCATCTTCAATAGTCATCATTTTTTATTCTTTCTTCAGCTTCGGCCACGTCTAGTCTATTATCAATTTCATCCTGCAAAGTCTTTGCAAACTTCTTGGAATACTCTGTGTTGATCTTGAGACACTTCTTGTGACAGAGTAGCTGAATAGTTGAAGCCAAGCACAGCTCATCTTTCCTCTGAAAAGCATACTGGCAGGCCTTGTTCATGAATGCCATTCCTCTTTCAGGCTCTGAGTATGTCTGACCATCAACAGGCCCAACAATACCATTTGGGAGGATCAGATCCCTGTGCATACCATCCACATGAACATCTTCAGTAACAAAAGTTTCATTAACAATTTGTGAAATTCTTCTTCTTTTGTTGCCTGTCTTTGGGGGTTCTTGTTCAAATAGCTGTGGTGGGGGATCAATCTTGAGTTTGGCTGCTGTTTCCTTGATCCAGTTAAACTTGGCCTTAAGAGTTTTAAGCAGAAGGAAATTTGCCTGTCCAGACATTTTGGCAGCTAAGGCTTCGAGTTCAAACCATTCTGATAACCCAAGTGTCTTTAACCTGAAGTTGTCAAACACATCCATATTTCTCTGTTGGGTTTCCCTCCATAAAATCATCTGTGGTGTGTTTGTGGATTTATGAATGGTGTATTTGAACTTGGTTATCTTGCCAGCAGCATACATGTTGTTCACGCATGCATCATAGTCAGCTTTGACTTTCTTTAAGGCCTCAGCGCGTTTTACTTCCATTTCCCTCAACCTTTGTTTTTGTTTTTCCCTTTCAGGTAGTGTCATCTTCCTCAGAGTAGCTTCATTTAATTCTTTGGCTGTCTTGAGCTCATTTAGTCTTTTGAATTCTTCAGCTTGTTGCTCTATTTCTTCAGGGGTTAAAGGAATCTCATCGGAAGGTGTAAAGGTTGAAAAGTGGGAAAGGTCTGTGGTGGATCCTCCTGTCTCTAGCATCGCAGCTATCTTCTTAAGTTTGGTGTCAGTATCAACCAAAACTATCTCCTTTCCTTTCTTCGAGACAGAGGACTCCACACTTATGTTTTTCAAAACATCAGCTCTATTGATGAACGCTGTCTGAGCCTGAGTTTGAATAGCTTTGGGAAGAGAGCTAACAGTGAATTTTAGTTTCTTGGCCGCTGGCTCATCATCATTCTCAGGCTTGCTGATGTTAACTAAGATCAGAGATTTAGATGAGTCAGCTCCATCTTGTTGCTCCCCCTGAGTATCATCCTCATCATCAGGTACTATAACTGGTGTGATGACTTGGAGAGGAACAGGTGTAGTTGAGGGATTAGCTGATGATGAGCCTTGTTCAGCAGATGCAAGGCTGAGTGTAGTATTCTTCTCCCCCTCACGTTTATCCTTACTTCGCTGATGCTTGGATGAACGTGCCTGAAAACGTCTTGCAATCTGCTCCATAGATGCAGCCATAGCACGTTGCCTTTTTCTTGAGGCCCTCGCAATCTTTAGCAGGAGGTTGGCATTTGCATTAGTATTCGCCTGAACACGCCTGACAATAAAGTTAGCATGATTGTATTGCCTGTTGCGAACCGCATTAAAGTGCCTGTTCATGGTGTTTTCATGTTCATGGAACATAGCAGGGACAACTGAGGCAATGGCATCCTTTGTAACACCCCCACAATTGCTATGCGCAGCGGAACTACAACAATGGGTGCTACACAGTATTCATTGCACACAAGATATATCAAACGACGCTGAAAAGACGTCAACTTAAAACTTGAATTTAAAAACTGTTAGATGATACATGTCCACGGTTTTTCCAACCCCAATTTGGTACAACAGAGTTTAGCGTTTTCGGTCCCCATGAATCTCAACCCAAGAATTTCAGTTTTACAACAACATAACATTAAAACTTAAAATGTTTAAGTAGAAAAAGGAGGAAAAACAAGCGGACTCCAAGCCATACACACAACATCCATCCCATGCATGCTCCATTCTACACTTCAGCGGTTACCTGAAACACATGCCAAAAATTTGGTCAACGAAAACGTTGAGTGGAATTCATAGGTTTTTCAATCCATTTGAACGTATATAAGATAAAAACCATTCGTGATCATTTATAGACTTGTCGATCAAACAATCTATAATCAGGATACTGACAATTGTGTTTAAGCTCATGACACTAATCCGTTAACTCAATCACCCGCGTAATAAATACCGGCGTGATTCAGATGAAACCAGTGCCCCTTCTAAAGGCATCAGTTGCAATTATACCTTATTTCTCATACAAAATAATCTACCGCAGAACTTACTCAACGTACAGCTTCTCGGCTAGCATTGGGTCGTTAACCCCGTAGTACTACAAATTGCATAAGCGGCTATTTCCCCCTACTCGAGGGCAGGACAATAGTTAATAGTTCATGATTTTAGGGACTTTTGCAACTTTGGTACTCAACACAATTTCTAAGGCAACTTTCGGGTCTAACAATCATTCATGATATACGTTCCTTTTAAAAACTAGCATGCATTTCCCTCGCGGGTAAAACAATTTGAAATAAACATAAGCGAGGCTATAAATTCACAACTTAGATATTAAGTAGTCGGTAGTTCGAGGGATGATCACTGACGATGTTACGGATGCCCGGGTAAATCAACACCTATCACAAGTAACGCGTAATGAGTAATCTCATTTTAAATACCTTACGGTACTGTATAAAATACATATATACTAGTCACTTAGGACAATTATAACTCACGCCAAAAACAAAACAACAAGCGTCACTCATTTTATACCATTCGTTCTCATTATTTACGCTATCCATTTTTATCCATTTCCGCCGGTACTCACCGAAATTACGGGCTGTTTTACCATATTTAACCACACTTATAAAATTTGACAAAATTCTCAAAAATCCTATAAGACCTGTAGATAACATGTTTTTAATCCCAATAAAAGTTTTTACTTTTACGACCCGTTACGCAACGCTTTTCCAAAACTACATTTTACGGGCTGAAATTGCACTTCAACCAACTTTTACTTCTTTGACCTATATGAAATGCACCTTTGACTTCGTTGACTCCTAAGTCAACTTATAGACTCATTTACACAGGTTTGGGACCAAATTTTGACCCTTGACCATTTACCAATTTATACTTGTGGTCCTCGGGATTTGACTAAAACTATACATAAATTCGGATTATGAAAGTCCTCGTCTCCCGGTACTCGATCTTTAAAACCTCATAACTTTTAGCTCGTTTTGAGTCACGGGCTCTACCTTATACCAAATTAAAGACAAAAAGACCCTCTATAACTACATTTTGTTTTCAAGACCTAGAAGAAAAATAATGTTTATGAAAAGGCCTCAAAGTTTCTGCCTAAATTTGGCTACTCCAAAAACATGCTTAGACTCGATTTCAAACCTTCTAACCACCACTAGGCATCATCCTAAGCCTTCCCAAACATATCCAAACACAAGATTTCAGTCCTACCCCTATTGATCAACCAATCTCATAATCAAGAAAATATAAAAACAAGCATGCAACCACTAAAACCTATCTAAAACATCACTAAACACATAACCAAACACAAGACAAAGCTAAAAATTCATCAACCACCATGGCTCCCCAAACACCCCTTGTGCCGTGGGGTTTGGGTGACCCAATCACCACAACCAAATTGATTTTGGTGGGTTTTGTTGGTGATTATGCTTCCAATACACATGAATTTAACATGCATTACAACAATTAGCCTCAAAAACGAATTTGGATCATCTTGAAAATTTTTGGAAAATTTTTGTTAGTGCATGTGGGATTTAAGTACATAGAAATGTGGGGAATGACAAGATTAGATGTGGTCTAACCTTAATTTTAATGAAAATCAAGTGAAAAAATTTTTTGATGGTGTTCTTGGTGGGTTTGGGGGTAACCGTCGGCTAGAGAGGGCAAGAGAGGAGAGTTTGATTTTTGTTTTGTCTAAAATGTTCTATGTGTTTGTGTTTGTGGCTTTTTGGTATATTGGGAGGGACCAATTTGGTAAATTTTGCTTTCTTTTGGCCTTAAGTTAAAAACTTCCTCAAAACTTTGCGGTTTCGACTCATTAGTCAATTTTGAAAATTTTACGGGAGTCGGAAATCATCCCGAACACTCCAAAATATTTTTGGGATACTTTAAATGTACTCGGAAGGCTATAAAACTCACCCGACTCAACTTAACACGAACCGTAAATAAAATTCTCGAAAAATTACATTATCGATAAATCGTCAATAATTATATAAAATTGGGCATCCATCGGGATCGTAATCGTCATCGTCCTTCTTGAATCGTCAATCGTAAAAATTATAACCTCGAACATCGGCTTTAACCAAAATACTTATAAATATAGAAATTAAAATTTATTAAAAATTTCAAAAATTAGCGTAATCTAGGGTAACGTTAATGACCTCGGTTCTAGGGTGTCACATCCACCCCTCCTTAAAGAGAGCGACGTCCCGGCGCTCGCCTCTTCTTGTACTCACATTTCGTTCTACTGGAACAGATGAGGATACCTTTCCTTGAAAAAGTCCTCACGTTCTCAAGTGTATTCCGGTCCACGCTTAGAATTCCATCGGACTTTCACAATAGGAACTCTACTACGCTTCAGCCGCTTGACCTCTCGGTCCATAATTTCCACAGGTTCTTCCACAAAATGCATTTTGTCGTCTAGTCGAATCTCGTCCAAAGGAATCACCAATTCCTTGTCCGCCAAACTCTTCTTCAGGTTCGATACGTGAAACGTGTCGTGAATAGCACTAAGCTCGGTCGGCAATTCTAACTTGTACGCTACTGGTCCAATTCGTTCGACGATCTTAAATGGTCCAATATACCTTGGACTCAACTTTCCTTTCTTCCCAAAACGAATTACACCCTTCCACGGCGATACGTTGAGCATAACCATATCTCCAACTTCAAACTCCAACGGTTTCCTTCGGTTATCGGCATAACTCTTCTGTCGGCTTCTCGCAGCAAGTAGTCGGTTCTTGATTTGCACAATCTTCTCTGTCGTTTCTAAAACCAATTCGGGTCCAGTCAATTGACTTTCCCCCACTTCACTCCAACACACAGGCGATCTACACTTCCTTCCATACAATGCTTCGAACGGTGCTGCTTTGATACTCGCATGATAACTATTATTGTACGAAAATTCCACTAGAGGCAAGTGGCGTTCCCAACTTCCTCCAAAATCAATCACGCATGCTCGGAGCATGTCCTCCATCGTTTGAATAGTTCGTTCACTCTGGCCGTCAGTTTCCGGGTGATAAGCCGTGCTTAAACTCAATTCAGTGCCCATCGCACGTTGAAGCGATTTCCAAAATTCCGATGTAAATCTACTGTCGCGATCCGAAATGATCGATAATGGCACTCCATGTCTACAGACGATCTCTTTCACGTACACACTGGCTAGCTTTTCCATGCTGTCCGTCTTCTTCATAGGTAAGAAATGAGCAGATTTCGTTAACCTATCCACAATTACCCATATCATATCACTTCCACTAGGAGTTCTAGGTAAACCCGTCACGAAATCCATAGCGATTTTCTCCCATTTCCATTCTGGGATTTCTGGTTGTACCAACAATCCAGATGGTTTCTTATGCTCTGCTTGAACCTTCGCGCAAGTCAAACACTTACTGACGTAACGAGCAATATCCGCCTTCATATTTGGCCACCAATAAACTTTCTTCAGGTCGTGATACATTTTATCCGATCCAGGATGTATCGAATACTTCGACTTATGCGACTCATTCATAACCAATTCTCGAACTCCAGGCTTTCCTTCCTCAGATGAACACAGTGGTAACCAAATCCGATTCTCAAAATATCTCAGTCCGTCTGACCTAATCACGAAAAGAGGTTTCAACATTCGTCCCAAGTTTTCGGCTTCAACATTCCCTTTCATTAGTCCCCTCTCTTGAGCTTTCAATATAGTTTCGGTTAAGTCAACGCTCTCAGTCATTACTAAAGCCCTAACCCTCAAAGGTTTCTCCCGTTCCTTCCTACTCAGTGCATCCGCTACAACATTCGCCTTGCCAGGGTGGTAGCGAATTTCGCAGTCATAATCACTCAATAGTTCAACCCATCGTCTCTGTCGCATATTCAACTCCTTTTGATCTAAAATGTGTTGCAAACTCTTGTGGTCAGTGAATACAACACACTTCGTCCCATACAGATAGTGTCTCCACAACTTCAACGCAAAAACTACAGCTCCTAATTCCAAATCGTGCGTCGTGTAGTTCTCCTCATTCTTCCTTAGTTGCCTCGACGCGTAAGCTATCACCTTTTCACGTTGCATTAATACCGCTCCATAACCCTTACGAGACGCATCACAATACACTACGAAGTCTTCGGTTCCTTCAGGCAATGACAATATCGGTGCGGAACATAACTTATCCTTAAGCGTTTTGAAAGTGAGTTCTTCCTCATTTCCCCATTCATACACCCTATTCTTTTCGGTAAGCCTTGTCAATGGTTTTGCAATCAACGAGAATCCTTCAATAAACCTTCGATAATACCCAGCTAAACCAAGGAATTGTCGAACTTCAGTCGGCGTTGTCGGTGCTGACCATTCCCTGATCGCTTCGACCTTGGCAGGATCCACACGAACTCCCTTACTATCAATCACGTGACCTAAGAACTGCACTGATTCCAACCAAAATTCACACTTCGAGAACTTTGCGTACAGTTTTTCCTTCCTTAACAACTCCAAAATCTTTCTTAGGTGCTTCTCGTGCTCCTCCTTACTCTTAGAGTAAATAAGTATATCATCGATGAAAACAATAACAAACTTATCTAGATACGGCTTGCACACGCGATTCATGAGGTCCATGAATACAGCAGGCACGTTCGTCAACCCAAACGGCATCACTCGAAATTCAAAGTGTCCATACCGCGTACGAAAGGCAGTTACAGGGATATCCTCCTCTCTTACACGCAGTTGATGATACCCTGATCTTAAATCGATCTTTGAGTATACACTGGAACCTTGCAATTGATCAAACAAATCGTCAATCCTCGGCAATGGGTACCGATTCTTAACCGTCAGCTTATTGAGTTCCCTATAGTCAATACACATCCGAAATGAACCATCTTTCTTCTTCACAAACAACACTGGCGCTCCCCAAGGTGATGAGCTCGGCCTAATAAATCCCTTGTCCATCAATTCCTTCAGTTGATCCGATAACTCCTTTAACTCGGATGGTGCTAAGCGATAAGGTGCACGCGCAACCGGCGCAGCTCCTGGCACCAAATCAATTCGAAACTCGACCTCACGGGTAGGCGGTAAACCTGGCAACTCGTCTGGAAAAACTTCCGGATACTCGCAAATAACTGGTACCTCTTCAATCCTCGCCTCTAAATCACCATCACTCGAAACTTGTGCCAAAAACACATCGCATCCGCTCTCTACGTACTTCATCATTTTCAAACAGGAAATCACTTTCAAACGAGAAGTGCATTCGTCTCCCTTTACCGTCAAAACTTTATTCCTCAACGGAATCTAAACCAATCTCTCGCCACAGACGATCATAGCACTGTGCGCCATTAACCAATCCATTCCCACAATCACGTCAAACGATCCTAGCTCTATAGGCATCAAGTCGATTTTAAAAGCGTAATTTCCTAACTTCAAGGTACACCCTCTCAGTATAGAATTCGTACTAACAATTTTTCCATCGGCTAACTCAACGTTATAACTAGTCGCTAATAACACCGGTTCTCTATCAATATGACGACTAAATTTAACATCTACAAAACTCTTGTCGGAGCCAGAATCAAACAAAATACTAGCATAACAAGCGTCTAGCAAAAACGTACCGGTAACCACATTAGGACCCTGTGGTTTATCAGCCGTTCCCACTTGATATACAGCAGCCGCATTGTTACCTCCCCGCTTGTTTCCTGCCTTCGGGCAATTCGCTTGCACATGACCCCTCTCTCCACAACCATAACATCCCCTCATCCTGATAGCATTAGCCCCAGTGGCTACTCCTCCTGTTCGGCAACCAGAAGTCCTATGATCTGCCTTTCCACACTTGCCGCAAGCAGGCGGGCAATTCCCAACATGATACAAATTGCACCTACCACAATGGGGATTCACTTTCACTCCTCTAGGGTTCGCCACTGCCCTCATTCCTTCATTCCTTCTTTGGTTAAACTGTTGGTTTCGGTTCGGACCATGGTTGTTTCGATTTCCACCTTGGTTCTGGCCTTGGGATTGGTTTCTTTGTGCCGCTTCCCATTTCCTCTTGTTGCCTTCCGCAATGGAGTTCTGCTTGTCCTGGAGCTTGACGTCCATCAATGCGTGTGCCATCTGAACCGCTTCATCAAACGATCCAGGTTTTGACGAAGTTGTTTCACCTTTAATATTGCTGGATAAACCCTTAATGTACTGTTTCATTTTCTTGGCATCATTGGCAAATATGTCTGGACACAAAAGACTTAACTCATTAAACCTCCTAGTGTAGGCAGCGATATCGTTGTTCTTCAAGGTCCAGTGCCTCAACTCGTCCTCCAATTGCCCCAATTCCTCTTCCGGGCAAAACTTCTTAGTCAACAAAGCTTTTGTCGCATTCCACGTCCTTGCATTCGCTACAGCCAATCCAACCGTAGCTACCTGGGTATTCCACCAACTTAACGCATCATCAAGAAACGTAGCAGCTGCAAACTTCACTTTATCCGCTTCTGCACAACCGCTGATTTCGAACGTACTTTCAACCTTTTCCAACCATCGTCT
Source organism: Glebionis coronaria (assembly GCA_025667525.1). Lineage (NCBI taxonomy): Eukaryota > Viridiplantae > Streptophyta > Magnoliopsida > Asterales > Asteraceae > Glebionis > Glebionis coronaria. The sequence continues at coordinate 228,663 of JANFOE010002394.1, forward strand.
AAGTTCTAAAGCTCCACCCGTTCCACGGAACTGCGTGGGACCGCATTTCATAAAGCTAGAATAGGTACACACTCTCGGGGCTTGCTGTCTTCCCGCGTTCCTTCCCTCGTCCTGATTTCTCCCGGCTCGGTCCGCTTCCAACGCATTTGCTATAGCTTCCTGAATCATGGTGTTAACACGATCGGCGGTCAACTTTGGAGGCATGGTGTTATCGAATATCTCTTTCTGCAAGACAGGGAAAATAGAAAAACAATGTAAGTATACATATCAAGTTTCCCAGACATAATATACATACAACGACACATCACTACGGAGTTACTAATATTCATCAATTCACATCACAAAAGATCAAATTTAAGACATATCACAGATCATGAAAGGTAACATAGATTGTATTGATAATTAACCAAAATCGTGACAAGTATTGCCACTACAATCGTTCACCACAAAACTTCAAGTACTTGAGTTTCTCGTCATAATACCATCATACAAAAGTCTAAAACAGTTCTATTACAATGATTAAAGAAAATACAAAACAAGTAACTAGGCATGTGGTGATCCACACGGCCTCTTGGATGGCGGCTCGTCGTCGTCTTCCTCGAGTTCCTCATCACTATCGTCCTCATCCACATCATCCATTTTTCTCTTTCCTTTATCATCCGGCCCACATTCCATCTCCTTTTTCGTCCCTGATGTGGATCCACACTCAATCGCTACCTGACTTCCCACCGTAATACAAGCACCTCTAGTAGGCGGCTGAATCATGAAGTCATTTGCCTCCATCTCCAAATCGTCCACGAATCTCCAATCCGGGGGCAATGATGCTCTCACACGATGCTCCCAACTCTGCATCCTCGACAACCTCACTTGATCCTCCCTAACACGGTCAAGACTAGCGCTTAAATTTGCAACCATCGATCTTAGACTGTTGATGTCACTTTTGTTCACATTCCCATCATACTCAATTCTTGCAGTCCTTTCCAACAGTCTTTGGTGTTCCATTTCATTCTTATCAAACCTCTTAATTACCCTGGTCTCAACTACAAACCGCTCATACATCAACCTCTCCATCCTCCTCAAACGACCTGCGGGATCCCAGTAGTGTCTTGGTCTCGGAAAGTAGACCCTTGCAATATTCTCATGAATTGATGGCGACTTGGATGATTTGCTGGACTCTCCACCGCTCCCATTACTTACTCTAACCAATCCTGGCACTGTTCTCAAATAATCCTTACAATTGTCCATCGGGCGATTAAAGGGTTGCTGCTCATATCGACCGGTTGGTGGTACTTCATAGCCCTTCGGCGAATTCGGGGATTGAAACAAATCAGATTCGGTCTGGCCTACAGCATTCTCGGGAATGCCATCATCCATTAGCTCCTCGGGTTCTTCCTCAGAATCCTCACTCTCGTCACTACTAATGCTAAAATTATCCACCTCACTTTCGTCGTTGTCGTTTTCCGGCCCTATTTCCTCTTCTGGAGCGATCCATCCATTATCATTGTCTGGCGGGTTCGGAGGAAACGGTCCCCCTTCGTGACCTACGACGTAATCGTTTCCATTATCATTAGGCGGTACCTCGGCCATTCCTGCAATAACAGCGAATTTCGGAGGGTACATAAGTAATTATACAACAGTTATAAATACATGCATGCAAATGCAATGCAAAGGTGGTACATATGCCCGAAATGTAATAATATGATGCTCATGCATGATTAATACAAAAATTACGATGTCGGATATTCCACGTAAAATTCAACGTCTACATATAGTAAATCCATACTTACGTAATAATTACCCACATATATACTTCACTCAAAAGTATACGTCAAATGCCATAAATACAACAATAAATCTTACCGGAGCCATGCAGGATAGTTGTGTGTGCTTGGACCATTTCTTACGACACCAAAAGTTATAGTTTAGGATTTTCAAAAACGACCTAGTTCTCTATAACTCATGGCTCTGATACCAATCTGTAACACCCCCATAATTGCTATGCGCAGCGGAACTACAACAATGGGTGCTACACAGTATTCATTGCACACAAGATATATCAAACGACGCTGAAAAGACGTCAACTTAAAACTTGAATTTAAAAACTGTTAGATGATACATGTCCACGGTTTTTCCAACCCCAATTTGGTACAACAGAGTTTAGCGTTTTCGGTCCCCATGAATCTCAACCCAAGAATTTCAGTTTTACAACAACATAACATTAAAACTTAAAATGTTTAAGTAGAAAAAGGAGGAAAAACAAGCGGACTCCAAGCCATACACACAACATCCATCCCATGCATGCTCCATTCTACACTTCAGCGGTTACCTGAAATACATGCCAAAAATTTGGTCAACGAAAACGTTGAGTGGAATTCATAGGTTTTTCAATCCATTTGAACGTATATAAGATAAAACCATTCGTGATCATTTATAGACTTGTCGATCAAACAATCTATAATCAGGATACTGACAATTGTGTTTAAGCTCATGACACTAATCCGTTAACTCAATCACCCGCGTAATAAATACCGGCGTGATTCAGATGAAACCAGTGCCCCTTCTAAAGGCATCAGTTGCAATTATACCTTATTTCTCATACAAAATAATCTACCGCAGAACTTACTCAACGTACAGCTTCTCGGCTAGCATTGGGTCGTTAACCCCGTAGTACTACAAATTGCATAAGCGGCTATTTCCCCCTACTCGAGGGCAGGACAATAGTTAATAGTTCATGATTTTAGGGACTTTTGCAACTTTGGTACTCAACACAATTTCTAAGGCAACTTTCGGGTCTAACAATCATTCATGATATACGTTCCTTTTAAAAACTAGCATGCATTTCCCTCGCGGGTAAAACAATTTGAAATAAACATAAGCGAGGCTATAAATTCACACCTTAGATATTAAGTAGTCGGTAGTTCGAGGGATGATCACTGACGATGTTACGGATGCCCGGGTAAATCAACACCTATCACAAATAACGCGTAATGAGTAATCTCATTTTAGATACCTTACGGTACTGTATAAAATACATATATACTAGTCACTTAGGACAATTATAACTCACGCCAAAAACAAAACAACAAGCGTCACTCATTTTATACCATTCGTTCTCATTATTTACGCTATCCATTTTTATCCATTTCCGCCGGTACTCACCGAAAGTACGGGCTGTTTTACCATATTTAACCACACTTATAAAATTTGACAAAATTCTCAAAAATCCTATAAGACCTGTAGATAACATGTTTTTAATCCCAATAAAAGTTTTTACTTTTACGACCCGTTACGCAACGCTTTTCCAAAACTACATTTTACGGGCTGAAATTGCACTTCAACCAACTTTGACTTCTTTGACCTATATGAAATGCACTTTTGACTTCGTTGACTCCTAAGTCAACTTATAGACTCATTTACACAGGTTTGGGACCAAATTTTGACCCTTGACCATTTACCAATTTATACTTGTGGTCCTCGGGATTTGACTAAAACTATACATAAATTCGGATTATGAAAGTCCTCGTCTCCCGGTACTCGATCTTTAAAACCTCATAACTTTTAGCTCGTTTTGAGTCACGGGCTCTACCTTATACCAAATTAAAGACAAAAAGACCCTCTATAACTACATTTTGTTTTCAAGACCTGGAAGAAAAATAATTTTTATGAAAAGGCCTCAAAGTTTCTGCCTAAATTTGGCTACTCCAAAAACATGCTTAGACTCGATTTCAAACCTTCTAACCACCACTAGGCATCATCCTAAGCCTTCCCAAACATATCCAAACACAAGATTTCAGTCCTACCCCTATTGATCAACCAATCTCATAATCAAGAAAATATAAAAACAAGCATGCAACCACTAAAACCTATCTAAAACATCACTAAACACATAACCAAACACAAGACAAAGCTAAAAATTCATCAACCACCATGGCTCCCCAAACACCCCTTGTGCCGTGGGGTTTGGGTGACCCAATCACCACAACCAAATTGATTTTGGTGGGTTTTGTTGGTGATTATGCTTCCAATACACATGAATTTAACATGCATTACAACAATTAGCCTCAAAAACGAATTTGGATCATCTTGAAAATTTTTGGAAAATTTTTGTTAGTGCATGTGGGATTTAAGTACATAGAAATGTGGGGAATGACAAGATTAGATGTGGTCTAACCTTAATTTTAATGAAAATCAAGTGAAAAAAATTTTTGATGGTGTTCTTGGTGGGTTTGGGGGTAACCGTCGGCTAGAGAGGGCAAGAGAGGAGAGTTTGATTTTTGTTTTTTCTAAAATGTTCTATGTGTTTGTGTTTGTGGCTTTTTGGTATATTGGGAGGGACCAATTTGGTAAATTTTGCTTTCTTTTGGCCTTAAGTTAAAAACGTCCTCAAAACTTTGCGGTTTCGACTCATTAGTCAATTTTGAAAATTTTACGGGAGTCGGAAATCATCCCGAACACTCCAAAATATTTTTGGGATACTTTAAATGTACTCGGAAGGCTATAAAACTCACCCGACTCAACTTAACACGAACCGTAAATAAAATTCTCGAAAAATTACATTATCGATAAATCGTCAATAATTATATAAAATTGGGCATCCATCGGGATCGTAATCGTCATCGTCCTTCTTGAATCGTCAATCGTAAAAATTATAACCTCGAACATCGGCTTTAACCAAAATACTTATAAATATAGAAATTAAAATTTATTAAAAATTTCAAAAATTAGCGTAATTTAGGGTAACGTTAATGACCTCGGTTCTAGGGTGTCACATCCTTTATCCTTGTTGAAAGATGACCGAGTCCCTGGGCTACACCTCGTCTTGCACCATCCTGAATTGGCTCAGTGACAGCCTCAGTCACAGCCTTTTTGATGATGCCTGGAAATGTCACAGTGAAGTTGTGCATTTCAGACTTGATCACATCCAGCTTTCTTGATAAGCGCTCAATATCAGATTGATGATGGACGGGCTGAAGATTCTTGATATTGAGGATTTGCTGAGCAAAATCATCCCCCCTTGGAATTAAGTCAAAGTTGGTCTGGGCAGGATGATCAAACATGAGAAATTTGGCTGTTGGATCATATGTTGGTCTTTGGAAGACTGTTGTTGCGGATGTAGCAGAGTTTGGAGTGTCAACAGCTTCCTTGAGAGGAGAAGTCTTGTCATCAGCTGGTGTGGACACAACTATATCTTTAGGAGGAGAGGCAGACAGCTGGTCGTCCTCATCTTCTTCATCCTCTTCATCAAACATTCCCTCAGGAAATTCATCTTCAGGCATTTGCTCAATATCAGAGACATAATCCTCTAATGAGAGCATTTCTTCATCAGCATTTATCACAGGCTCTTTATCATTTGGTTTGTCCTGAGTCATTGTAGCAGCCTCCATTTCTTGTTGTACCTGAGGCTCTACGACTGGCTGTACAATTTCAGCCTGCAAGTTTGTTGTAATTAGTAACAGGGAAAAATATAAGCGGAATGGTCGCCATTTCGCTGTCCCAGAGAGGCTGAGGGTGATTACGCAGCCACTCCAAAGGATAAATCCTTGGGATTCTTTTAAGTGTGAATAAAGTGTGGTTAATGATCGCCATTAGCTGCCCCTAGGAAAGCTGAGTGTGATTATTCAGCCCCCCCAAAAGGTAAAAAACCTTTGGGACTCTTTTGATTGTGAAACATATGTTGTTTATGGATCGCCAGTCGCTGCCCCTAGGAAAGCTGAGTGTGATTATTCAGCCCCCCCAAAAGGTTAAAACCTTTGGGACTCTTTTAAGAGTGAAACATATGTTGTTGTAGGTCGCCTGTTACGCTGCCCCTAGGAAAGCTGAGGGTGATGATTCAGCTCCCCCTGAAAGGATAAATCCTTTGGGACTCTTTTAAGGAGGGAACCAAGAGGCTGTGTGAAGTACAGCTGATCAAGGTTGAGACATTAGTATATTCAGGTTGTTGTTAGCCTGAATACTGTCTAGAGGGTTCAGGGTCATCGGGGTGCTTTATAAACACAAATGAATCATTCCCTGGTGCAAAGACAGGGTGTACAGAAGTCTTAAAGTATTCTAAGTGTAATGACAGACTTCTATGGGTCGAGGATTACCCTAACTTCACCACTCTCTCCTACAGACAAATGAGAGTGGCTGCTTGTGAACCTCTAAAAATGTATACTGATTACCTGTGAGATATCAGCTTGATTTGGCTGGTTTCCTGTTGTCTCAGCTGACCTAGAGACAATAGACGCCTGTTGTTTGTCAGCCAAAGAGTCTGAATCCACAAGAGTATCTGGACCAGAGGCGGTGTCAGTCTTCTTTTCCTTGGCCTTAATAACAGCTTTGGAGTGGGAAGAAGAGGGGATTTTCTTCTTCTTTGGCTGTTGGCCAGATGAAGCCTTGGACTTAGTAGTGTGCTGCCCAGAGGTCAAAGACATAGACTTGCCAGCAACACTTGAAGTATTCACCTTCTCAGAGGAAGGGAGCAAGGGCTTCTCAGCGTTTGGTACCTGGTTGGCCACGTTCAGCATATGGGCGGTGACAGGGATATCCTCAGCTCCTATTTCCTTGTAGATGGCGCCTGTGATGCGATAGGGCTTAAGAGCAGTCAAGGCCTTGTTGTGGTAGTTATCTCCCAGCAAACTTTCAAAAATCAGGGACAGGAAGCGCACATAACAGATGTTCTTTTCCCTGACCTGATTCCTTCCCTTCAGTTGTTCTACCAGGTTTGAGAATAGGATGCTTCCAACGTCAACATCAGCTCCCCAGATTAATCCATACGCGATAGCCTGATGATTGAACGACATCTGATCCTGTGATCCCTACATTCCTCCCAAGGACTTCACAATGTGGGTGAAGAGGACACGCCACATAGGAGTGAAATACTTAATCTTCAGAGGGGATTTGGCGAGGACCTCAGCAGGTGTAAGGGCAGGGTTAACATCATGGCAAGGGTTGAGTGTGGCCAGAGCTTCCTTGACAGCCTTTTTGTCAACTGCCTTCAGGCATTCATCTCCATGTTTTAGTCCGGCCACACTAGAAAAGTCTTTAAGGGAGAAGGCAAAAGGATGTTCATTGCATGAAAGGCTAAATGTAATGGTGTCTTCAACTACTTCAGCAGAATACCAGAATTCCCTAAGGTATTCTTGGTAAAAGGTGGATGGAGATTTGATGAAGGCTTCATTTAGGTCACAATTCTGCATGAAATTTACCAGATCTGAATAGGTGCTGTTTGGTGCCTTAATCCATCCAATGGCGTTGTTGGAGGCGAGGATGCTCTCGTTGATCTCGAAGTTAACATTGGAGGCTTTTGGAACGGAAAACACCATGGATTTGAGGTTGAAGGTGAATGAAAATGGCGGATGATTGAGAGAGATAAGAATTTAGAGAGAGAAGTAGATTTTAGAATGGTGGTGGGTGAGAAGAGAAAGAAGACAATATATATTCAAACTTAAGTGAACAGTTATTCAACCGTATTAAATGCAAGGTGCGAAAATGACTGCTCAAGTGGGTCCCCTTGACCTTTCAAAAAATTTGTCTCCTCGTTATCCGAAAAATAAATGATTAAATATTTGAGAATGTTTTTTGCATTTACTTGGAAAGTAACTACCTAGTTTCATGTGAAAAACATTTAATATAGAATCAATCATTTAATGAACACATTTAATATCAAGCCACAGGCTTTGAGATATTGAGCATCCCTAGCTCAGCAACTATCCTGTTGAACGAAGGTTCAGCCAAAGGCTTTGTAAAGATATCAGCTAGTTGCAGCTCTGTGGGAACAAAATGCAGCTCAATATCTCCCTTCATTATGTGATCCCTGATAAAATGATACCTGATATCAATGTGTTTGGTACGAGAGTGAAGAACAGGGTTGTTGGATATGGCAATGGCGCTGGTGTTGTCACAAAAGATTGGTACTTTGTCATACAAGATTTCATAGTCAGCCAATTGACTTTTCATCCAGAGCACCTGAGCACAACAGCTGGCTGCAGCGACATATTCTGCTTCAGCTGAAGACATGGCCACAGAGTTTTGCTTCTTAGCACTCCATCCAACCAATTTTCCTCCTAGGATTTGACAGCTGCCTGAAGTGCTTTTCCTGTCAATGCAGCATCCAGCATAATCTGAATCTGAATAGGCCTTGAGATCAAAGCCTGATTCCTTTGGATACCATAGACCTAGGGATGGTGTTCCTTTGAGATACCTGAAAATTCTCTTAACAGCCACTAGATGGGATTCTTTTGGGTTAGCTTGGTACCTTGCACAGAGACATGTGGAGAATTGGATATCTGGACGACTGGCTGTTAGATACATCAGTGACCCAATCATGCCTCTATATAACGTCTCATTGACAGAGACCCCTGACTCATCAGGGACCAAGTTGTTGGGTGGAAGCATGGGGCATTTCACTGATGCACAATCAGCTATGTCATATTTTTTAAGTAAATCCTTAACATACTTTTCTTGACAAATAGAAATTCCTTTAGGACATTGTTTAATTTGAAAGCCCAAAAAGTAAGTTAATTCACCCATCATACTCATCTCATATTTCTTGGTCATTAATTTAGCAAAACGTTTACTAAGATTGACATTTGTTGACCCAAAGATGATATCATCCACATAAATCTGCACAATGATGAAATCACTCTTGTCCTTGAAGGTAAAGAGTGTTTTATCAATAGAACCCCTGATAAATTTATTTTCAGTTAAGAAATTTGAAAGAGTTTCATACCATGCTCTTGGAGCTTGTTTCAGACCATACATTGCCTTGTGAAGTCTGTACACATGGTTGGGAAACTCGCTGTTCTCAAATCCTTCAGGTTGTGCAACATACACTTCCTCAGCCAAATCACCATTGAGGAAGGCACTCTTAACATCCATCTGATACACAGTGATGTTCATATAGGCAGCATAAGCAAGGAAGATTCTGATGGCCTCAAGTCTAGCAACAGGTGCAAATGTTTCATCATAATCAATTCCTTCAGTCTGAGAGAACCCCTGTGCTACCAGTCTTGCCTTGTTCCTGATGATGTTCCCAATTTCATCCATCTTATTTCTATAGATCCATCTAGTGCCTGTGATATTCTTTCCAGGTGGAGCTGGCACTAGTGTCCATACTTTGTTCCTTTTGAACTGATTGATTTCTTCTTGCATAGCAGCTACCCATCCTTCTTCTACCAGAGTCTCAGCTACTCTTTTAGGTTCAATTTGTGAAAGAAATTCAGCAAATAGACATTCATTGGCTGAGGCTGACTCTGAGTCTTGGATTCGCTGTCTGGTTGTGACCCCTGCATTTGGTTCCCCAATAATGTTGACAAGAAGAATGTGTTGATCTCTTGACCACTTATTTTGAGGAGCTGGGGATTCAAGAACAGGGGTACTTGTGAGCACAGCTGATACAATTTGAGTCTCATCCTGCTGACTAGGAGGGCTTTCTTCAAAGACTACTTCAGTGTCAGAGTCTTCTTCAGCCATATCAAGGGAAGCTATTTCATTATCAGCAGGAGAATCTTCAGAGATTTGAAGAATTTGTGAGTCATCAATATCATGAGAAGAATCATCAGAGATTTGAGGTTCTTCTTCATCAAGTTCCTGAGAGGTAGAAACTTCTATGTTGTGAGTAGACAGAGGGTCAAAAGCAGGGACATAAGGAGTGAGAGTGTTGGAGTGATGATGACTGGTAGGTCTGGGTTCTGTGAACTCATCACTTGGGAAAGAAATATTTTCATTAAAATCTACTTCATCACCCTCTGTTCCTGTTCTCTGTATGACTTCATCATCTTCATTGAATCTGACATGGAATGTTTCTTCTACTTCTTGTCTTCTGATGTTGAATACTCTGAAGGCTTTGGCTGTTGGAGAGTATCCCAAAAAGAAACCATCATCAGCTTTTTCATCAAACTTTCCAAGTTTATCCCTGTAGTTATAAATAAACACAGGGCATCCAAACACATGAAAATAGCTGACGTCTGGAGATCTTTTTCTGAAAACTTCATAGGAGGTTTTACCATGTCTTTTGACAATGATTGATCTGTTTTGAGTGTAGCAGGCAGTGTGAACAGCTTCTCCCCAAAATTGCTTTGGTAAGGCTGCACCATTTAACATAGTTCTTGCTGCTTCAATCAGAGTCCTGTTTCTTCTTTCAGCCACACCATTTTGTTCAGGAGTGCCAGTTGAAGAGATGTTCTGAGAAATCCCTTTTTCATCACAAAATGATTCAAGTTGATGATTCTTGAATTCTGTACCATTATCACTTCTTAGAGCTTTGACTCTAACATCATTCATATTTTCAACCTGTCTGATGAAGGACATGATGGTTTCAGCTGCATCACTTTTCCTTCTGAGGAAGAACACCCATGTATATCTTGAAAATTCATCAACTATGACCAAGGTGTATTTGTTGTGATTAATGGTTTGAGGTTTGACAGGCCCAAACAAGTCCATGTGAAGGAGATGTAAGCACTTGTCAATAGAGAATGATTGCCTAGTCTTGAATGAAGACCTGTGATGTTTTCCTTTGACACAGGCAGAACAGGTTTTGTCTTTGGAAAACATTACTGAAGGTAGACCAGCAACCAAGTTTTGAGTGGCTATCTTATTGATGTTCTTGAAGTTGAGATGAGACAGTCTTTTGTGCCACAGCCAGTTGACACTTTCAGAGGCTTTGGCAAGAAAACAATTTGAGCTGTCTTCAGAGCACACAGCCATGTTGATGACATAAACATCTCTCCTTCTAGGTGCAATCAGCACAACATCATTGTTTTTGTTGAATATGGTTCCCTGAGTGTTAGTAAACAAAACCTTATAGTCAACATCACATAATTGGCTGATGCTAATAAGATTTTGTTTAAGACCATTCACATATGCAACCCTGGTAAAAGTGATCCCATTGTAGTTCACTGAGCCATATCCTTCTGTGTCACCTGAAGAGTTATCTCCAAACACCACTTTAGGACCTGGCTCCTTTGGGTATCTGTGCATGTATTGTTGAATCCCTGTCATGTGTCTAGAACAGCCACTATCTAGATACCATACCGATTCCTTGAGATATTTCTGCACAGATACATAGAAACAGATTAGTTCCTATGGTGAACCCACTTTCCAGTGGGTTCCCTAAATTGCTTGTTAGCAACTCTTGTGTTCCTGAAAAACTTTTGGCGTTGGGATGGACAGTTCATTGTTTCATGGTTGTAACTCCCACAGATATCATACCCAGGGAAGTCACCACACTCGTCTGAGTGATGGTCTGTGAACCCACAGAATTTACAGGGAGGATAAGATTGGTAATTTCCCTGTTGCCTTTTGGAACTCTGTGGTCTGTCCCTAGAGGGTGTCTGAGCTCTTTTAGCTGCCATGTGTCTGTCATGATCTATGGTCGAATGGTGAGAATTTTTACATACATTGCAATAAGGTTTGATTAACCTTTCCCCTTTGGGTTCACCTAGGACTGACTTAGGTTCATGAGAAGTAGAGCATTCAGCGGAAGGCTTAATGTGTTGTTTCAAGAGTTCTACTTCTTTCATAAGAGACAACAGGCGATCTTCCGTGGTGGGGTCAACCTTATTCACAGTTTTAGAAGTGACAGGCTTAAAAGCTACTTGTTTACCAGTTTGTTTAGCAGGCACACGAAAAACTTTGGCTGGAGGATTCTCAATATCTGTCCTAAGTTCGTCCTTAGCAGATCTAGAAGAGCTGCTAGGTTCAACTCCAGAGAGTTTGGGCAAAGGTGGTAGCTCAGCCACATCTTCAGAGACAGGGTCATTAGTCAAAGAGGTATCTGACATATGAATAGTCTCTGTAGATTTAAAGACAATGTCTTTAGGTTTGGTGAGAATCCTCAGCTTTTTATTCTTAGCAGTTATATCCCTGTTTAAGTCAGCAGGCACTTCATCCCTAAGCAATTCATCAATAGTAAACCTAGCACACAGCCATTTTTCAATAATCTTGTTCAATTTAGAGACTTGATCATTTAAAGCTATGTTTTTCAAGGTTAATCTAGCTACTTCATTTTGCAGGGATATTTTCTCTAAATTAACCCGCCTGAGAGTTTCACATTCAGCCTTAGCATTTATCATTTCAGATTTAATAGAGTGAAACTTATCAAGTAGGTTCTTTCTTTGTTCCTCAACAAAGTGCAAATCAACAATGGTGTAATCAAGGACATGCTTACGTTCATCACTATCAAACATAGATAAAAGCCTGTGTACCTTTTTCATTGTGATGTCAACCCATTGTCCTGATCTAGCATCACCTTTTCCAACAGCTGGTTCATCCTCAGCTATCGCCATAAAAGCCCTGACTCTTGTGGTGTCTTCTTTATCTGAAGTCAGTGGTTCATCATTCCAATCATAAGTTTCAGCAACCAACCCTTTCTCTGTCTTTTTCTCACCACCTTTCTTTTTGGACATAGCTTCAATCTTCAAGTTCAATTGTTCTAACTCAGCTTTAAGTGCCTTGTACTTATTTTTGTAATCTTTCTTCTCAGTGCTGAAGAATTGGATTGAGATGAGTTGTTATGTTGTTTGAACTTGTAGGGTTTGGATGAAGATGATGGATAAGAGGGTGAGGATGTCTTGGTGGAAGGACAATCTTTTTGATAATGTCCAAGCTTTCCACAGGCAAAACATGTTTCTTTTGACCTGTCAGTTGGTTTGCCAGCTGATCCTACTCTTCCAGATCTTTTGTAGTATCTTCTTTGGTTGGCTAGCAATGCTCTTTCATGGAATTCTGCATTGAGGTCTGACAAGAACTCTTGGCTGCTACGGGTATCTTCTTCAATATCAGAATCGCTGTCATGAGGATGTGTTGCAGAGATCAAAGCTTTGGAAGATGCTCCTTGGACTACAAATCTTTCAGTCTCTGATTTGTAGATAGTATCGATCAGCCCTTCTTCATAATTGTACTTACCATAGAGCTGAGCAAGGGTATCATTTTTGATTGAGTTGTTAGCTCTCTGAGTTTGATTCATGCTCAGCCACTTTCTTGGAAGGCTGTTGACAAAAGTAGCATTGATCTCAGCTTGACCAATAGTGACATCATTCATAGCCAGGTCATTTAGAAGAATCTTCAGCCTAGTATAGGTTTGCTGAACCTTTTCACCTTCAAGTGACTTAAAGGCATTAAACTGACGTCTGAGTGCCTGAATCTTTGTCTTTCTTGTTTCAGAGGGTCCTTCATGGCCAAGAATGAGGTCTGTCCACATTTGTTTAGCTGTGGGACACTGAATGACAGACTTCATGATATGCTTGGGAAGACAGGAAATTATGATTCTTTTGAGACGTTTATCTTGGTTTGCTAATTTCCTATCAGCTGAAGTCCATTGTTTGATAGGTTTGGGAAGAGGGTTTTCTTTAGTGGATGTAAGCGCCATGGGAATATATGGACCATTTTCTAAAATTTCTAAGAGAAAAGGTTCAAGTCCATCAAGGTAAACAAGAAATTGACTCTTCCAACTGGCAAAGTCTTCTTCATCAAAGACTGGTACACTAGTTACGTGTGATCCACCTCTTGATTCAAGAAGTTGGGGTAGATCATCGTCATTGGCTGGAGGGTTAAGTCTTGGTGAAGATGGGTTTGTGGAAGGTGATTGTGGGCTAGAAGTTTCCGGCATGGTGGATCTTGATTATAAAACTGAGAACGATGTTTCTTGAAGGTTTTAATATCAAACACCTCTCTGATACCAATTGGAAGTCCCTAATCAATGCAAGAAACCCTAATTTTAACTTAATTAACACAAGGTATTACTTTTCAAACGTAATCTTATTATTGTATAATAAAGAATTACAAGTGTTATGGATAACACCGTTTGATGACAATGTGTTGTGCACACTTTCAACAACAACAAATGCTAACTTATGAATACAGTCGTAGCTGTTTGATTCACTAAGTTATACGCACTAATGTTCTTAATATCTCAAAGTGTTAAATCTTAATGCATGGATACATATCCTATTTATAGTGTTACGAGTTTGACTTAAACAGTACTTGATGTCGACTACACAAGCTTTTACAAGTTCCCACATCAGTCACATGATGTCCTTCTATTCTTGGTAGTCTTCCATTATGCTTTAAGGAACAGTTGTCAAAAACAGTTTCCTTATTCTTCATAGTCTCGAACACACAAATGGCATGTCCAAAGTGTGCTGAGAGTTATCAGGGTATTGCCACCCCTGTTAACTCTCAACCCCTCAGAGTCCCTGATACATCTTGGCTGTTATCCATCACAGCCAATGAGTATGTCTTCAGGTAATTCTTCGACTTCCCTGACAATGTCTCTGACATAGACTCCTCTGAGGTTGCTCACAAAGACTTGGATCTCTGTGAGTCTTGCGAAACTTGCCTGCCTCCTAGGCATAGGCAAGGGACTATCTATCAGCCTAATTATGTTTAAATCAATGATCAGGGAATCTAATAAGTTTAGATTCCCAACAATAATATATATATATATATATATAATATATATATATATATATATATATATATATATATATATATATATATATATATATATATATATATATATATAGGAGCGTTATTGTGGTGACCACTATTAAAATAAAAACAATAAGAACCGATCTGGACCATTAGATGTATCATTAATGATTTAATTAATATATAATAGGCATAATGGCATTCTTGTAATACGATGAATTTATTGGTACGTTTTCAAAACCATTTTCCCAAGATTCAATATATATTTCTAACAGAAGTAGTTTTGTATCCCATACTTGTAATGTTCGAGTATTAAAATGATATATGATAAAATGAATGGAGTATCTTTAGTGACACATTGCTTCTATATGACACAATTATAATATCACATTTAATTTATTGACACTTAGTGACACATTAATATCTTAATGCTTTTTTTGTGACACTTATCACTATGTTATTATAAATATTTATGCATATAAAAAGAAAGTAATTGATACATTAATAATAACGATGTTTAGTGACATATTAATATTTTAATACATTTTTTAGTGACACATTACTTTTGACACATTTTTAATACCACATTAAATTTATTGACATTTATTGACACATTAATATCTTAATACATTTTGTGACACATTATCACTATGTTAGTGATTAAAATTTATACGTATAAAAAACTAGTACTTGATATATTGCAAGTGACACAACTTTATAAATAGGTTAAGGAAAAAAAGAAATTGATACATAGTTTTTATATAATTTAGATCACTAAAATAATAAATTAGAAAAATAGAGTTAAAGTATTGGGGCTTATAAAAAACCAACAACTTAATTCATATATCATGATCATGGTATATATTCGGTTGATGCAAACATTTTCTTGTTACAGATCTAATAAATGATACACTGATACAAAGAAAAACGACACGGCACATTCAATTCACAACAAGATCGTCGGAAATAAGTGTGCCTTTCACAAATGATACGGCACATTCAAGTAACACGTATAAAAAATGCAATCAACTAGAAAGACTTGATAGGCAGACATCTAAAAATATCTAAATGATTAAAAAGTGCGTGCACCGATTGGTATTTCAAAATATTCCAATACTAGTTTTGATTAAAAGCTTTATGTAGTTTATACTAGTTATCAAAAGTAAAGACTTTTTTCTATACAAGGTTAAAATGATCTTCAATGTCATTTTTATCTTCGACAAACATATTCCATATATACTGTTATAAATGGGAGTACACAAATCTTGATACATATTATGAAAAGAAAAAACATGATAATATTATATATATACATGGGTGTGCACAAGAGCATTGTTAGTTGGTGGTGCATGCTTCTCTTTGACTTATATGCTCCTAGAGTAAGATGCATTTTTACGCATGATAAAACATAAGCCTAACTCGAGAAAACTTAGGATTTTTGGTTGTGAACCAATCGGGGAGGGATCAACCAGTGACGGTTGAGACCGTTACGGTATATACTATTGTTATCATGCACAAACTTTATGAAATTCTTCTAATACTTGTGGGTTTGACAGCCCTGATTCTTGACCTCCGTTAGACTGAGTAACGGTAGAAAGAACATACAAACGAACCATAGTAATATATTTCGACCAAGACTTCGACATCAATGATGTGTTTGTACGACCTTGCGAGCGATTTTCGACATCAGCGAAGCTGCTATAAAGCGGATGAAGTAAGCAACAG